>APFE030847594.1:104751-244838 GCA_000404065.3 Pinus taeda | reverse complement strand
CTCCAAACACTGCGGCAACACAAGCTATGTGCCAATTTGGAGAAATGCACTTTTGGCATGACCCAGGTTCAATATCTACGATACATCATTGATGAGCAGGGGGTGCATGTTGATCCAACCAAGGTCCAAGTCATTCGGGATTGGCCCTCTCCAACCACTCTAATAGTGCTCCACAGCTTTCTAGGTCTTGCCAACTTCTACCGCAGCTTTGTGTTGGGGTTTTCTCATATTTCTTAGCCCTTGAGTCAAGTCACCAAGGGCGGGGCGAAAGAAAAATTCTTTTGGTCTGAAGCTCATCAGAAGGCATTCAGGGAGTTGACGGATCACCTCTGCACGACACCAGTGCTCGCGTTACCAGATTTATAACAACCATTTGAGGTCGAGACAGATGCCTCTGATTATGCTATTGGGGCAGTCCTTACTCAACATGGACACCCAGTGGCATATCACAGTGAAACACTTTCAGACACAGTCCGGAAGTACCCCACTTATGATAAAGAGATGTATTCCATTGTACAGGCCTGCCGACAATGGAAGCATTACATTTTGGGAAGGAAACGGTCATCCACACAGACCACAGACCTCTACAGTTCATACAGACCCAAAGGAAATTGCAGAATGATAGCCATCAGAAGTGGTCTACATACCTGCAACAGTTTCACTTGAATATCAAGTATAAAAAGGGTAGCACCAATAATGTTGCAGATTGCTTCAGTCGACCACCGATCATGGCGCTAACCACCGTGCTCAACTCTTGCGGGCACGAGACATCTGATTGGCCACTTCTCTACAAAAGCGACCCAGAATTCGGCCACACATACCAGACACTCTTGGAGGGTCGGCAGGTTGTAGATTTTCACCTCCAGGATGCCCTATTATGCCACCTTGGTCACCTTTGTGTTCCTTCAAGCGAGCGTGCCAAGATGATTTGGGAAGCACACTACAGTCGGGCTACTGGGCATTTCAGGGTCAAGAAAACAATGGCAGTACTGCAAAACTATTTTTATTGGCCGAATCTTCGACAGGATGTTGGGAAGTACATCCGATCATGTACTGCCTGTGCCATTGCCAAACCGGCCGTTAAGAAGCATGACCTCTATACCACGTTGCCTACCCCTAGTCGACCTTGGGAATCCATCTCCATGGATTACATGTCAGGCCTTCCTTCCACTAAGCATGGAAATGATTGTGTTTTTGTGGTCATTGACAGGTTCTCAAAGATGGCCATTATGGCGGTCTGCAAGAAGAATATCACAGCAGAAGCCACTGCTAAACTCTTCTTTGAACGAGTGTGGGTGCACTTTGGGACCCCACAGTCTATCATCTCAGATCACGACAACAGATTCCTCAGCACATTTTGGTCCAGTCTCTAGTCGATGCTGGACACCCAACTCACTAAGTCCACAGCCTTCCATCCTCCAACTGATGGCCAGACAGAGGTCATCAACAGGATGATCATACACATTCTACACATGTACAACTCAAAGAATGCATGCACGTGGGACGAGAGCCTCCCCTATGTTCAGCACAGCTAGAACTGGGCTCTCCACAACTCGACTAGCCACAACCCTTTTCAGGTGGGCTTGGGATTCCAGCCACTATGTCCCATCGATGTGGCCATGCCATTTGCAGCTACTCAAGTAGATTCGGCTCATGTCTAGTCCGAAACAGATAAGGAAAACAACTTCATTGAGCACATCCAACATATTTTCCAGCAGGTCCATGACATTCTCGAGAAATAAAATGCCAAGTACAAGCAGCGACATGATCAACATCGGGTTCCACGCAAGTTTCAGGTGGGCAACAAAGTCTGGTTGCATTTGCAAAAGGAACACCTTACCAGAGCCTATTGGAAACTCAGACCACTCCGATATGGTCCTTACACCATTACCAAGGCTGTGGGAGACAATGCATTTGAGCTCAGCATTCCCCCATTCCTTGCCCTGCACCCAGTGTTCAATGTGGACTGCCTTCGGCCATACTTTCCACCATTACTAGACACATCCGATATTGCAGAACAGCTCACACCCACAGAGTTAAATCTAGATTGCATGGAACAAGATGCAATTGATCGGATCATGGACACACAGATTAAGCACACTCTCTAGCAGAATATCCAATTGTATCGAGTTGTCAAAGTAGGGCAACTCCTTCACTAGGGCAAGTGGCTCACCAGGGACCAAGTTTAGCAGAAGTTTCCTCATCTCATGGGGGAGCTCAACGCAATGGGGACCATTACTTCCTAAGGGGGGAGGAATGATCCAGGTGGATATTGGTGGCCACCTGCCAAGTCCACCTGGACCCCCACCATTGCCTTTCTCAGCATTTTTAGTTTCCTTAATTGTAGCACAACTTACTATTTTTAGCAGTTTTTCGGGTCTTGAACTTTCAGAGCCGTTTTGAGGCCTTAAACGAAGTTTTTTGGGGAATCCGGGGGCAACATGGGTCCATGGGATGGATTGATGTTGCCCGTTCCAACAATGATAGTGCTCGAATGGATCTTTCTAATGAGCTATTGTACGCGTCAAACGGAGATCATATGCTAAAGTTACGACCCCGGGAAGTTGATGTACCAACTTACCCCCAAACGGGGCCCACAGTTTGGCGTTTCATCTCCTAGGGTTAGGTTTTGGAATGTTAAGGGTTTTCATTGTTTCTCAACAATAAATAGGCCTTCGAGCCTCATTGTAACACAGTTCAGAGGCATGTAGCCAACACATCTCTTCTCAGAGATAAGCTACCATCGCCCTAGCTAGTTTATTTCCATTTCTGATTGTAACATGTTTCAGTATTTTCCATTAATGAAATGAAGTATTATTTCCGCTGCATCTTTGTGTATATGGTTATCTCTGTAATTTGTTGCGTTCCTGTTTAAATCCGGATCAAAGGCAACCACAAATGCCTGCTCAACCGAACCCAAACCCAAATAACAGACATGCTCAACAAGTATAAAGTGGGGTACCACCATTTCCAAACCCGCACATTGGAGTAGCTCAACCTAATTACAATGCTGAGGTACAACACTTCCAAACAACTCCTCTTGAGCTCAATGATATTCACCAGGGCTCAGGAAGAGTATTGCAAAAAAGAGATTATATTGATATCATTGAAGGACCACATCTAGTGGAAGAAGATGCAAAAGAGAAGATCAAAGAACCATGGGCTACACTTGATGAAGAGAAGACATTAGAATCAGAGATCGAGAGAGCTCCCTCATGGTTACCATCAAATCCTCCATGTATTCAAGAGAAAAATCAGCAAAAAAAGGAAGATGTGAAGGTCATGATAGAAGAAGACATGTAGAATGATCCAGATTAGCAAAAGGACCAAGGACATCACAACTATATTCAAATATGGTTCCAGACAGTCATTAAGTTGTAGTAGCACTCTCTTCCTCAACTATGCTTGATCCCTTCAAAGTCAAATCATTTGGTCTCTGAAATCTGGATACATGTCAAAGCATACATTTCAAGCCTCCACATCTTTTTTTCTATCATCTCGATGTGCACGTGGCTCCATTGGAAGTATTCTTATACTTGAAAATGATTTTGTTTTTCATGTAGGTTAGGGTAGAGAAAAAAAAGAAAAAATGAAAAATGAAAAATAAGAGGAAAAAATAAAAATCTAAGGTGAAAACCTCCTCAGAGGGGCCTTAGATTGGCTTATTGATTGAAAACCTCCATGAGGTAGTCAGTGGGTTGGAAATAAGATAAAATAAAAAGAGAATAAGATCCCTGGGTGAAAACCTTCATTGGAGGTGCCCAAGGCAAGCAATTAGGGTGAAAACCTCCTTAAGACGCCCTAGTTGTTTTCAAAAAAAAGAGAAAAAGAAAAAGAAAAATGAATTTCTAGTTGTATTGCAGGTTTGTAGGAGAACTTCAGGAAGTAGTAGCAGGTGCCAAGAAAGCTCCGAAACCAATAACATCACCTATCCTACCTTTCCTCACCTTTCTCCATCAATCTTGACATTCTTTCCACCTCACCGTGCTTCTTTTTTGAAAACTGTGTTTTCTACAGGAGGCTCCTGTAGAAATTACAAAGAGATAGAAATGGATTTTAAAATAAATTTGGGGAATAGGGAAGCTTCATAAAGGGTTTATAAATCCCCCTGTAATCTTCAAACCTCTCTTCTATCATTTCCAAGTTTGTATTACAGCCCAAGCTCATTTTTTCTTACTGTCCAAAAAACTGCAAAATGCTCTGATACAAAAATACAAAGAGCAGAAATTTGTTTTTTCCCTAACATGAAAACCGTGCATCCATTTAAGAAACTATATCATGGGGAATTGTATAGGGATGATGGAAACATGCCTAAGCAATTTCAGCCAATTCCAGTGCACGATTTCCAAGAAATTAGCCTCCATCACCTTTGGCCATTTTTTCATTTTCTCCATATCTGTGGATCCATTTAAAAATATGTTTCATGGGGAGATGCATACGGGCGATGGTAACATGCCCAAGAAATTTCAACCAATTCCAGTGCATGGTTTCCAAGAAATTGACCTCCATCACCTTCAGCCATTTTCATTTTTTCTCGAAATCCATGCATCCATTGACCAAACGTTTTCAATGGGAGGTGCATAATGATGATGTAAACATGCTCATAAAATTTCAAGTCAATCCACTCTACCATTTGGGAGATATGGACAAAACAATTCACTGTCCCATCAAAATCTAGCATCAGTAGCATGAGGGTGCAAATCTAAAGGTTGAAGCAGATTCCTATAGCTTAGATCTAGCCAGAGGATACCTGCACAAGAAAAATAGCCACACATTAGAAAGTAGAGAGCATGTAGCAAGGGAAATACAAGCATGCAACAGCCAAAGGAGCCATAACACCTCACAACAAACGCATTCAGATCTAAGGTAAGTGACTAAACTCATTCCTCTGTTGCATGAGTATAATTTAAAAACTATATGGACAAGTGAGATGGTTGCGATTAAACGAGATCAGTGGCCAGCTAGCTAGCCACCCTTGTCCAGTTCAAACAGCACCCTCATCTAGTTCAAATAGCACACCCCATCCATTAAAAATAGCACCTTGTCCAGTTCAAACAGTGCCTCATCTAGTTCAAACAATGCTCAGTGGGTACAATTGGCACGTGTGATCAGTTCGCTCAAGAAAATATCAAAATAGGTAATGGTGGAATCAATGGGAATGATTGAAATAATTACGGTAGGTGGCATAAAGGTTTCATCATGACACTGAAGTAGGGACCAATGGTCTGGATGAGAGTAACATACCCTTCTTGCCACCTCACCTCATCATCACAGAACACTCCCGTAAGCTTAAGTATGTTGTAGTTGACCGCCTCCACCACCTTTGTTTTCATTTGTATCGAAGAGGTCTCAGCTGTATCAACCTACCTGCCACCTCCAAAGCATCAAATCAGTCGCTCTTTGTCAATTTCATAACCCTTCCACTTATTAGGCTCTACAGGAGCATTATCAGACTCTATAGGAGCGGAAACATAGTCCTACAGGAGGCTTTCTGCTAGGGGACGAGTGAGTAGCATCACAAAGGAAAATTTAGGATTTTAGGACAAAGTCGGGCTGAAAAAGGTAGGCTCAGTAAAACCCACTCTGCATTTCCATATATATAGAAAAGGTGGTGGGATTCGAAGCGGAGTATTAAGTTGAAAAGAAGGGAAAGGTGAGAACAGAGTCTGCCTGTGTTTTTAAAAAATATATATAGTTCTCCATTTACTCTTTGCACTGAAATATTGTCTCTCTCTCCCCCGTGGTATTCTCCTCTATAAAGAGATGATGCAACTATAGAGAATTAAGCTTGTAAAAGAAAAAAGTGAATTTGCATTGGGAAGTCTGTTTATTTTGTGAAAAAACATTGTCCTGTATACTCTCTGTTTTTTAAGATATTTTTTCCGTCAAACAGACCGAGAAGCAAATTAAGTTTAAGAACAGTGTTTGAAGAGAAGGAAAGTTGCAATTAGTTTTTGTTAACAAGGAAGAACACAAAAAACTCTCTCTCTGGTTCCAGAAAGAAAACATCAGTTGTTCCTCTGTTTCCAGGTTTGAAATTTACTGCCTTCCTCCTTACCTGAGATATTCTAGCAGTCTTTGAACATCATCACAGGGGGTTTTATGAGGAAGGAGCCTCTGAATTCAACTAAGCTGCATGAACATCCAGAAGTGGTAGCCCTCTTTACTAGGGCAAATTGGATGCCTTTCTTTGAAACATTTCATGGGTATGATGAGGAAGTCATAGAGGAATTTTTATTGTCTTTAAAACTTCACTCAAAAATCCATGCCACTATCAGTTTCAAGGGTCTAACCATAGAACTCACACCGGAATTTATCAATAGGGTCACCGGCCTCGCACTTGGGCTACCCTGGAGCAAAGAAGAAAAAACACTGGGTGAAGTGGCCAAGAAGACCTTTTTCCAGCCTCATGAACATCCTGTGGAGGATAAGAATGTCATCAGGAGGACAAGTATACCTTATCCATGGTGTGAGGTCAGTTACCAGATCATGAAATACATCTCCTATGAAGGAAGATACAACATAGTTTACGGGTATCATTTCAGACTTTTACATGAACTAAGATATGGCATGGACCTTCCTACATCCAAAAAACTTAGTATTCCATATTTTTCTCCTCCAATCCTTCATAGAATCTAGTACCAAATTGAACGCAGGGGCTCCAGACCAATTGGCTCACCATTGGCTAATTAAATTGCCAATGAAGGATGCCCTCCACACTTACACAATCCCCATAGCCTGGGAGATTTTTAGGAACATGACTAAAGAGGATGATATAAAAACTCTCGTTGATGACCTTAGTCCATCTGGAAGTGAAGAGGAGGAGCAAAAAGGGGAAGCTAAGAAGGAAATCCATGAAGAATAAAAGAACACTCAATTATAAGAAGAGGAACCCCACATAAAAGAAGAAGGAAACTAGATAGGAGAGGAGAAACATGACACCACCAAAGATGAGCCTAAAGTAGAGAAGAAGACAGCATCAAAAGCAAAAAAGGGTAAAACCACAACTAAGAAAAAGAAGAGACCAAGAAATGAAAGGAAGAAGCCTAAGACAGTGTAGAAAAAGGTTGCCACAGGAAAGGAAGAAACTAACCAAGCAGAGGAGAAAACAAAATCATAGATAACATAAACAAAACTGACAGAAACAAGAAAAACAATAGATGAAGAGGAAGAATCACAACAAGAAGAAGTGTCCCCTGAGACACTAGCAAGAGAGGCAGCAGCTATTCTTGTTGCACTTAATACTCCAGCCAAGCCCAAAGGAAAAAGGAAGAGACAACCATCTATGTACTTCAAGGCTCGAAAGAGCACCAGAATAAAGATGGAGAAGCCTCTGCCACCTTCAAAGGAGCCCATCATCATTGAGGATGTCCCTACTACAACAAAGGAGGAATCTCCCTCCAAGACCCCCATCACTTATGAAAGAGGAAGTCCTAAGGCCTCTACTTGGAAAGAAAGGATCAAACTAATGGACTCTAAAATAGTCCTACAGGAGGCACAGACCTCTATATAGGAGATATTGGCAAAGCTCTAAGAGACTAAAAAACTTGAAAAGAAGGCAGAGGAATAGACCAAAGAGGAAAGACAAGGCAAAAGAGATACCAGAGCCTGGACCTCAGCCTAACTTAGGCTCTTACTACAACCCCCTGGAAGGGGGAAAATCATCCCACAAAAGTTTGCAGTCCGTCTTTTCTTTGAGCTGGAAAAGGAAAGAGTAAGGACCCATACATGGATGTAGATTGCAAAATCAAAAGGCGTGGAAGATATTGGGCACATGGAAAAAAAATGAGGGAAATGGGAAAAGAATTGAGCATGGTCAAGCATACAGAAAGCATCAGAAGAGCTCAATTAGAGGTAGAAAATTAAATGTTAAAGAAGAAGTTGCAAGAAAGGGAACCTCAAGGAGGAAATGAGCTATCAATCTCAAAAAGACGGGAAGAG
The DNA here is from genome assembly GCA_000404065.3 of Pinus taeda. Taxonomy (NCBI): domain Eukaryota; kingdom Viridiplantae; phylum Streptophyta; class Pinopsida; order Pinales; family Pinaceae; genus Pinus; species Pinus taeda. The sequence goes on along the minus strand of APFE030847594.1, from coordinate 236,897 downwards.
GAACCCCAGGAAAATAGTGAGAAACACAGCAACAGGAAAGTGAATCCCAGGTAGAAAATAAGGTGTTGATCTTGAGAAAGAAGCTACAGGAAAAGGAAGTCCAGTTCGCTTGCATGGCTAGCTGGGCTATGGAGGCATTACAACGCAGGCAACGAGCCAAATCATATGCAGTGTAGCTCAAGGATCAGTGGCTCCAATTTCAAATCAAGACATTGGCCCAAAGGGGCACAATATCTTTTCAGGATTATGGCCAATTCAGGCATCTGTGTGATCACAATTCAGCTGAGGACAAAGTGAAGCTAGCAGAGTTTTACTTGCACAACCTGGCCCTTAGTGATATGAACCTATGGAATCCTAATGCTACATTGGGAGACTTTCAGTTGATGTCCATGGCATCTTGGATGAGCCATGAAGAGAAAAGGGTAGCAAAGATCCAGAAAATGATGGAAAAAGAGCTGAATGAACCCTTGATGATTAGAGTTGAACCAGCAGAACCCATGGCTCTCATCTATGCCCACTAACACCTTGCAGCTAATCCTCAAGTTGTCCCAGGCTATGTTGATAAGCAAGCCCAGGCTATTACACATTTTGAGGACATGGAGATATTGTTTGGAGATGACTGCATTCATGCCTGCATGAGAAGGTGGAACACATTGCCACACAGCCTAAGGATCAGGGAGTATCACTCCCCAAATAGGATGAGGGAAGCCATGAGGAGAGTGCCACTATATAAGCACTCTATGCAAAGCTTGAAGGACCATTGGATTGGCCTCAAATTCAATCCTCCACTGCTACTAGGTTTGTTGGAAGGAGTAAAATAGGAGGAAGAACAGAAACAATGGGAAGAGGTGGATAGAAAGGCAGGTTTCCATGATAAAGAGGAAGATATCATATCAGAGGCATGGGATGTAAATGAATCTTTCAGAGCCATCAAGGATGAAGAGTTACACTAGTTTCTCAAAGGCTGAGCAACCCATTCAATAGGGGGTGATGATGAGTCCGAGAAATGGGTAATTATATGGGCTCATTTTGCCTCTTAATTTGACTTAATCCACCATTATCATTAGTTTATTGCATGTTTTTTAATATATTTATGCAATATAGTGAATTGGGGTAGTTATTTTGCCATATAGTCTAATGTGTGCCTTATGCAGATTTTTTTGGTCAATTTTGGACAAATTCAAGGGATTTATGAGCAAATGGAAGAATATACTCAAGGAAATAGGGAATAGGATTTGTAGCAGGGTGTCTCCTTCATTTATGACCCCTTTCCTCAAATCCTCCATCAGCAACTCGGAGCACAAATCCACATTGATGGATCAAAAGGGGCAGTCGAGCAAGTCAAGAAGGACTATTGTTTATCTCCAGTTCTGGGAAGCTGAGCTCCTTGATATCAGGAAGACTGTTGGAGGACTCCATTTGTATAAATAAGGGGGCTTAGAGCCTTAGTAGGTTATCCAGTCATTAGTATAATTTTCACACTTTTGTGCGGCACTTGTTCAGCGTATTTTCGAGTTCCTTTTTTAGAACAGTTCATGTAATGCAACTATTTTTTTTTATAATGAAGATGAAACAGTTTTTGAGCCAGCGTTGATCTCTTTTAGAGGGCTGAAGCTCTTGGGTTAGGGCCCAACCCAAGCTACCCAGCACCTCTTTTTGTGTACTTATATATTTTTGCTTCAGTTCATGAGTTAATTTTTGTTACATAGAATCATTTTACTTCATTGGATTAGGTTGCTTTTGATGGTTTGCATAGTTGTTTTGTGTTTCAGTTGCTCAAGTAGGTTATTATAGTTACAAAATAAGATTCAAAAAGGCCAATAGCAAGCCCTGATCTCCTTTCTCCCTTCCTAGGACTATGATTTGAGGTCAAGGTACTACTACTGCCACCAAAAGCACAATTTTTTCTCTTCCATACAACTTCTAGTGCGATGACTTGATTTGGAAAGATTGATATATTGGTTCAGATTCAGTTGCCTAGATCATTTCTTGTTCTTTTACCATACATCTCTCTACATGCTTTTCTGTTCAAAGGTTGTTGTTCAACATTTTTTGTTTGTAGGTCAGAACTTAGGTCAAGCTAGAGAAATTTATGTTTTCATAGTATAGTTATTCATTTCTTTGATCAATTTTCATAAGGAGATGTGCAGATCTCTTGCAGGGCACCACAACTCAACATACATCCATAAAGCAGCCAGCATCAGCTCACTTCTCACAGATTTCCCAAGTCATTCGCAACATTTTACCAATCTGCCCTAATTTTTGCATTTGTCTCCATAAGGTTCCCTCTTGCCATTTGAACAAATCCAACCATCATGTTCCCTATTGATCTCCCTGGACAAGCTCTAAACACCTCAAAACCTTCATCTAGCCCTGAGTTACCCTTTTCAATCATTTTTTCCACCTTCAAAACTTCCAAAAATAGCTCTCAGCCTCCTCCTGTAGATCCCCTGCAACCTCCTGTAGAATTTTCTGTAAGTGGTTTTTTGAAATCCGATTGCAATAGACGTCTTCAAAAGGGTACTAGGGGCTTCTTAGGACCTCTCCACACCTTCCCCCACCTCTGAAAAAGCCAACTCCATCTTCCTTCACCACCAAACCTCTGCACAATCACAACCAGATAAATCACAAGCATAATAACTCCACATAAAAACACTCAAAAGCACAAAAAGATGTTTTCTTCTCATTTCTTTTCAGAAGTAGCTTGAATAAATGCAATTTACCTTTTCAATAGTCAATGGAACTCATTTCATCAGATTTCATCTCTTTTCCTACAAAAGTAGGGTTAGTAGGTAAATTAGGGTTTGCATTACATTTTAGTTTCCCTTCTCTTTCTGCATGTAGAATAGTCCTTATAGAGTTAGCTTTGTTTCATCACAGTTAAAAGCTTCTTCTGAGAATTCATAGAAGTTGGCTTAAGCTCCTAGTGATCATGTGCCAGCTAACCAAGTGACAGCCTGCAGTAAGAGATAGTACTTCTACATATAGCACCATCACTTCCAAGTTTGTTACGAACTACCGGGTTGATAAAAGTAAATTAGGAAGCCCTAGGAGTTGCAACATTATTGCTACAATACTGGTGCTCACCACTAGTGTATTCATAGCTTAATTGTTCATTTGCTTAATAGATGCATTTCCATTACAACAGTGTAGATTAGATTGGTTGTGTGATAGTTTGCTTCCATTTGTGGCTTCTTTAAAGTGGTAGGTTAGCTAGGAGAAAAAGGATCACTAGAAGGTTGTGAGCAGGTGTCTTGGCCTCACTTCCTCCCTCTAGGCCCATCACTTGAGGAAGGGACCCTTCAGCAGCCCCAAAGCACAGATTTCTAGTTCTTGTATGAGCTTTGGAGTTTGTTGTCTTTAATTCAGCATTTGGTTCATGTTGCAAGGCAGATTTCATTGAAAAATTTTTCCATCTCCATTTCTATAATAAGATATCACTCATTCTTTCATTCCCTTCAACAATTTTCTTCATGCATGATATAGGCAATTGATTCATGCTTCTCTAGTTTATGAAAATGTATTTTGTTGCATAGTTTTTTTAGATGCACATGTTTTATGCATAGCAGGTGCTTCAGGAGAGGACTAAGACTTCATAACCAGTAGCCACCTTCCACTTCATCCACCTTATCCATCCCTTTTTTCACCATCACCCTCACTAGTTTTTCATAATTTTTCATTAAAATTATCCTAAACACATTGAGTGAATCTATCCATCTCTTATCTTGTATATTGACTCCTGAGTACTCCTACACCTTATAACACTCAATTCCACCCATCACACACCTTTCCAAAGTTTCAGAACACCTCCAAAACCTCACAATTAACTCTCTGCAGTATCCTGTAGGTTTCCTATAATTCCTACAAGATCATCCTATAGGTTTCTAGCACATCCTGTAGGTTTTCCTAAAACTTCCTGTTTTGAGGCCGAATTGATGGGAAACCTCTAAGAAGTCACAAAAAGCCTTCTAAGACCCCTCCACACCATCCAACCACTTCATAAAACTTCTAGCCATCTTAAAACACATTCCATCTGCCTGTCCCATCCACAAGAACAATTAGTTTGCATACTTGAGTTTGCCTCAAAAACCAAAAAAGTGAAAATAGATTTAGTTTAGTTTCTTTGCTTGCACATTAGTATTGTTTGATGCTTTTTACTTCTGCAACTTTTCCATTACTACAGTAGAGTAACTCTCCTAGAGTATATTTTCCCTTCTTCCATCAAAGAATCAAGCTTCTTCTGACTCTATAGAAGTCTGGCTTGGAACCCTAGTGGTCTCTCGCCAGCTGAACAATGACAATAGGCAGAACCATCAATTTTACTTGTGCATACAACATTGTCACCTCCAAGTTTGTACGAACCCCGAGTTGATAAGTAAAGCTGGTAGCCAAGGATTTGCAACATCCTTGCTATAATAATAGCACTCATCACCTGTATACAGAAATCCATGAGATCTTTTTTTGTTCCTTTCCAATGAGTTATACAAGTGGATTGCGAAGCTATTGGATAACCAAGGAAGGTGGAGGCTTGACGGTCCTATTGTCTGCACCCTAGAGCTAGTACAGAGACTAGAAGCCTCTGAGGATAAGATCGCCCGTGCTGTTGATCATTGGCTCAATCATATCATAGGATGGTTTGTGACTAAATTCAAGGTCGATACCTCAGTCAATTACAGTGAAGCGGAGTGATGATTTTTCAAAGGTCCACGAGGTAAGTACTTGAAGTCTTTAAATACTTGGATTATGATGTTATTGTGTGAAAAGAGGGTTATGTAGCTACCTTGATGCTCAGAGCTATGCCAAGTGGAAATACTTACAGGAACGAAGGGAGAAAGGGTCCTGAATATAGCCCATTGATTTCACCTCCTTTTAGTGGCGATGAGGGAGTAGCGTAGGCTTCTCCATGAAGTGAAGTTCAGTTGATAAAACAAGGGTTCCCACGACTATCACCTCCACCTACACCACCTCTACCTTCACCACCATCACTTGCAAGTTCACCCACACCACCACCACTTCCACCATAGTTCAACATGGCGAATTCAATGAAGCTGCCATTGTTTAAGGGCTTGGGAAATGAGGACCCGGACCAGTTTTGGTTCACTGTAAAAGTTGTATGGGAAGCTCAGGGCATCATAGATGATCAAATGAAGAAGGAAACGTTGGTTATAGCTTTGTAGGATCGTGTGCTAACTTGGTACATTAGGTACTCTAATGATAACCCAAATGTTACATTGGCAGAGATCCAGACCGCGCTGAATAAATAGTTTAGTAGGGGTTTAAGGAAATCGTGATGAAACTAGGTGAGACACCTTGGGAGTTGGATCAAAGGTTAAAATGTATAATCCACAAAGCTAACATGAATTTAAAAAATGGGCAATGCCACGAATGGTTCGTGGCTTCGCTCCTGCACCTTAGGGTTCTGCTGTCACAATAGAATATTACGACTCAGGAATAGGCCTTGGAGATTGCAATAAGACTGCATGAAACACTGATTCAAGAATCAAGTCTAGGGGTTCAGCAGATCCATGCATAGTTGCAAAATATTTTCCTCAAAATGGAAAGTCTGAAGCTGGACAGAATAGTTTGGCCAGAGGAAAGTGAGGAGATATGGTGCTTGAAATGTAAAGGTCAGGGGCATGACAAAGACCATTGCCCAATCTTTGTAAACTATATTGGAGGAAGAGGACCAATGCCTTTGATGCAAGAAGCCCAAGCAGGTTCAAGCGTGGGGCGTTCGTTGCGGTGTGCTATATGTTAGGTAGCAGGGAAACATACGACTGATAATTTTCATTTGCTACAGAAGTTTGTACAAACACCACAATAACTATTCTGCAACTTCTGTAGTTCGGTAGGGCATGATGAGTGAAATTACTGAGGTTATGAATTTATGATGGATAGAACACCGACCTATAGAGTTCAGGTAGAAACATGACCTCCTAACTAGAGCACTGGGGTGGCGTGGACAGGCTTTCAGGGGTGCGGATGAGGCCGAGGTGGAGGACCTGGTAGAGGTCAGGGACAACTGATCTATTACAATTATGGAGGACCATGACACTATGCCCGTGAATGCACTAACCCAATGCATCCATTGTGAAAATATTGTTCTCATTTTGATCATGAGACTGAGGACTGTCCTATACTCATAGCAAGGATACGAGAGAAAGTGGTGCTACCTTCGCAGCCGAGTCAGAACCTGCAAATGATGAGGGCTGAGCATCACGAAGAAGATCCGAATGTGAATATAGTGCTCCGAAGTGGAATTGAAATAGGAAATGATCAAGGGAAACAAAATTGAGACAGTGTGTGGATTCGCAAAGCTCTAGAGAAGGAGGCTGAATTTGATTTGGAGCGCGCATGTGAAATGTTCATGGAAGCAAAGAAGAGCTTCGTTGAGGCCTCTACCTCAAGAAGCCGAGATAAACCTGTTCAAGAAATGGACCCTTCTATGCTTATGACCTTTCTGGAGACCTGCATGAAGCTACTGCACGATAGCAAGGCTGTGAAGGGTTTACAGGAAGTTATAAATAGATGCGCTGGAAACACTCTGGGTGAACCATGCGTGGTACGAAAGATTGGTAAGCATAAGTCAAGGACAAAACATGAGATGAGACTCACCGCACAGATAGGAGAATATGAAATGGATCAAGTTATTTTGGATTTGGGGTGAGATGCGAACCCATTCATTTAAGGATAGAAAATCAATAGAAGATCATCCCCATGGGACGGTTGGAGGGAGTAACTGTAGATATTGAAGGCGCGAGCACATTGGCTGATTTTGAAGTAATAGAAATTTTGGATGACAACAACCCCTACCCTACACTCCTTAGCATTGATTGGGCTACTAACCTGAATGGGGTAATCAACCTAAAGAATCGAAAGATGATATTTGAAAAGAAATCGCTTCACGTAATAGTACCCCTAGATCCTGCAGAAGGATCATGCTATACTGAACTAGTCCACGATTACAAAAGCGATGATGATTTGGACTACATATATAAGATAATGGTGCAAGACCAAGAATGGGTGAATCCAACAGTGGATGGATGTATTACATGGGATCTCGAGAGTCCATGCACCTCAGACTCAGACAAATAATTAGAGCACTAAAAGAACCGGCTACATGAAGTAACTACATTGAGCTGTAACATGATGACCCAGTCATTGTGCTGTGTGTCGTCAGATGTAAGAAATATACCCTCTCATGATGGCTTGAATGATGTGGATGTGTTTTTCGATGCATTTGAGAGGGAAGTACTAGAGAAGTAGTGCTTCCAGGCTTTGGAATGGCCACTACGCGCTACGCCTGCAAGATGGTGGGGTACGCACAAGGATAGTTTTGATGATTGGTGCGAGTATAGGAGGATGATGAGAACATGCCTTGGGAAGCCAAATGTAAAAGTTATGGACAAGTATGACAAGAAGGATGATCCCCGTGAACACTTGGAAAAATGGGCTAAGGCCTATGGAGTGGAGCCCCAACCTGAATGGGTGCACTTGTTCTGTCACACCCTAGATGTCATCTTGATGAATTGGTACTTGGAGATAGAGCTCTTCCATGGCACAAAAGAATGGAATATTTTTCACAAAGGGTTCATAACGACATTCAGTTTTGAAGACAAGTTTGACTGTATTGACAAAGCACTACAAGAAGTTAAAGTAGTGATCTTTAGGATACCACAGGATCCTTTGCATCTGATTCAACTCAATTGGACTACTCAGCTGAGCCATGTGCTAGAATGCTATAACGTGACTATTGAAGAAGAAGATGAGGACCCCTGAAAGATTAATATCCCTGCAACTGAGGGTCACCGCGAGGTTGAGGGACCATAGATCGAGAATCTTGATATAACAGTGCCATTGAAAACTAAATAGATAAATATTGTCATGAAGGTGTGTTATAGACATGTTTGGGAACTACAACCCCAATCATATATGTCCATAAACCAAGGGCTTCTGAGTCCCTAAAAGTGTTGTTTCACACCCTAAAGGAACAAGGTCAGCTGATTACATCATCTCCCAGAAGTTCCCCATGGAAAGCTGCTTAGAACTGGTCAAAACTAGACCATACAAACTGCTCAGTGCTAAGGGTGTGATGCATCTCACCTGCCACATGCAAAATGTGTGATGCATACTGAAAATCCCTTCTGTAGGGTGCGATGGATGAGACTAGACAAATGGAAGAGACAGTTTGCAAGGTGGATGATCATGGAATCTTCCATAAATTTCTCCTGTGACACTTGCCTCTTTGAATTCGCCCAGGGATGAGTAAGAGATCATGAATCTCTAAGTGGAACCAAGAACTATTAGAGAGAGGACACTAATCAAAATCCCAGAAGCTGACTCACCCCCTGCAAACATCTATATATGGATCCCTCATCCTAGAGATCCAAAGTCTGGAATCTTGTATTTTGTAAGGAAGTGCCATTGGTTTCTTGGTGGAACATCATAGTGTTGGGTGATTTAAGCTTTTCATGAGGTGAAGAAGGGATTCCATGCTGGGAGGATGACACTGGGTCAGATCAATGGGTTGTAATCCTCTCTTCTACTCTTTCTATCAATAAAGCTATTCGAGTTTTCCTCCACATTCTTGTATGTTTGAGTTGATATATGCATTTGTGTGGTCAATATATATCTGGTCCTATATTGTTTATGATCATAGATCTCTGTGCTTTGAAGATAATATGCTGCTTTGACTTTACTAGTGCTTTTTGAAGCGGGGTAAGCAAGGAAGGAGCAGCAAAGATTTGTTAGGGGGGAGAGGAAACAAGCAACGAGACAAGCGAAAGACTGAGGTTGGTACTCTCTGCTTCTCTCCCATCTACTTCTCATAAAGGAAAACTAAAGTAACTTTATTTTTTTTTATTTCTAAGATAGCTACTCGTCTTAGTGGGACTAGCACCTCTGAATGGACACTAGAGTTCCTGGTAACAAGGCGGAGCCCAAATTCTCAAAGATTGGAGATTACTGGGATGATGTGATGGTAGATAAGGTCATCGAATTGCTTCACGAATACCAGGATGTGTTCCCTACCAAGTTTATAGAGTGAAAGGGGATAATAGGAGACCTGGCCATTATGAAGATCACGTTAAAACCCAATGTGAAGCTGGTCAAGCAAAGACCTCACCGTCTCAATCCAAAGTATAAGGAGAAGGTCCGCTTAGAGTTAGGTATGATGCTCATGGTAGGCATCATTGAGCCCATAAAGAAATATAATTGGGTGAGCCCAATGGTGGTACAGGAAAAGAAGTAGATGGATGAAATAAGTATATGTATATATCTCATGAAGTTGAATGACGCTTGCATGCCTGATCCTTTCCTGACTCCATTCACTCATGAGGTATTGGATAATGTTGATGGCTAAGAAGCATACTCCTTCATTAATGGGTTCTCTAGGTACCATCAGATCAAAATCGCGCCTAAAGATAGAAGCAAGACAACCTTCGTGACTAAATGGGGATGTTTTCAGTACACCATAATGCCTTTCAGATTAAAGAAAAGCTTGGACATGATGAAAAGAAAAATGGTCACCGTGCTGATTTTAGACTTCCCGAATTGGGATAAGGAGTTTCATGGACATGTAGAGGCGTCGTGTATAGCACTGGGAGCATTACTGACACAAGCTGGCAAATAAGAATTGGACCATCCTATAGCATTCGAAAGAAAGAAGTTATCCAAGGCTAAGAAGAACTATTCGACCACCGAGTACGAAGGACTAACCATGGTATACGCACTCTAGAAGTTTAGATACAATTTGCTGGGTGGACATTTTAATATGTATATGGATCATTCTACATTGAAATACCTGATCAATAAGCTTGTGTTGGGGGCGATAATCTTCAAGTGGTTGTTATTGTTCCAGGAGTATGATTTTGCAATTATTGTGAAGCTTGGACGAATAAAAGTGGGACCAAACCATCTGTCGAGCATCGAAATAGGAGAATATCCCACTAATTTGGAGGAATGATTGCCTAACACACAGCTCTTTGCAGCATGCATTGCGGATGGTCACTTTGAAGACAACATACACTTCCTAATGACAGGAACTGCCCTGAAAGTCTACACCACCGAGTAGAAAAAGGAGTTAGTGGTGCGCGTGGCAGACTTTTCTGTCATTACCAGACATTTATACAAAATGGGGTCTAATGAAGCATTGCAACGATATGTACCAAAGTTTGAAAGAATTAGTATCTTCACAGATGCTCATGGGGGTGCTGCAGGAGGGCATTACGTAGGAAGGGAAATCGCACAAAAGATTTTATACCCAGGGTTGTGGTGGCCAAACCTCCATAAGGATTCAAAAGCCTAATATAGGGCATGTGATGTGTGTCAAAGGACTGGCAGGCCATCGTGGAGAGATGAGCTACCTTTGAACCCACAAATGATGTTACAACCTTTCAAGAAATGGGTAATAGATTATGTGGGACCCATTCAACCTCAAGGAAAGAAGACAGGTGCGTGGTACATTATCACGGAAACTGAGTATTTGACTTGATAGGAAGATGCACAGCTGCGACTGTTGTGAAGTTTCTCTTTGATTATGTACTGATGCAATTTGGGTGTCCAAAGATTTTGATGGGTGATCATGGTATGCACTTTCTAAACAAAACAATCAGTGCGCTAATAGAGGAATTTCAGGTATATCACCAGAAAAGTATGCCTTATCACCCACAGGCTAATGGGACGGTGGAATCATTCAATAAGATACTGGAGAACGTGTTGACCAAGGTTTGCAATGCTTAGCGAATTGATTGGGACCTGTGCGTACTTGCAATACTGAACGACATACAAAACGTTTACTAAACAAAGACCCTTTAGGCTTGTATATGGTGTTAAAGCAGTGATGCCAATGGAATACATTGTGCCTAGTCTGCAGATAGTGGCATTCACAGGTATGATGGATCGCAGAGCCCTGGAAGAGAGGCTCGCGCAGCTTGCCGAGCTTGAGGAAGAAAAGTTTCTCACTGGATTTCACCAATAGGTACAAAAGGAGCACGAAAAATCATGGCATGATTGGCACATTAAATTGTGCACCTTTAAGGTAAATGATCTGGTTTTGTTATATGATGGCAAGTTTGATAAATTTCCAGGGAAATTTAGAATGCACTAGCAATGGCCCTATGTCATTAAGGAGATTACCAACGGTGGAGCAGTTCAGTTGGTTAAATTGAATGGAGATCCCTTCCGAGGAAAGGTGAATGGTAGCCAATTGAAGCCATACACCAGTTATCAGGCTAGGTGACTATATTAAGGTAGCATAGTCTTAGTGCTCGAGATAGTTGAAAGGAGGTGCGAAACTATAAACTACACTACCCAGGTTGGGAAACTGTGTGATCAGGGGATTGTGTGGAATGAGGAGATGTCATAGGGTTCACAACAGTGCGGAGAGAGCTGTGCTACCCATGTAAAAACCACATAGGTCAATCGGAAAATGACCGTTAAAGTTATTGTTCATGATTTAACGATGAGAACATGGCCAAATGGAGTGGGGGGTGGCACTTAAGATGAAATTTATGGGTAGGATCCTTGAAAATTTTCCGCCAATCTAGCATTAACAAACCAAATTTGGGGAATGATCAGATTTGAATTCAAAATGGCCTATAAATTACATATGGCTACCCAATGAAAAACACTTGGCATTTTGAGCATTGAGTTGGTGAGCTCCCAGACGTGCATGAACCGCGCATTCTTTGAAGAATTGCTTGACTGTCCAGCGTTTGATCGATTTCCAGAGTCCAACTGCAACATCATCCGTGACATTATCCTAGGTTTAGAAGTTATGGATGTCGAAGCAGTGACATCCAAGGGGCTGTGTTAGAAGTTGTTATGGAGACAGAGGGAGTTTGTCTGGAGGTTGAAAAGGTACTAGCTAAAGTCCCCAAGTCACCACGGATGCCTAGACCAAAGCCTACCAAGGAGAGTGCAAAGGATAAGAAAGCCAAGTAGGCTGCAATACTAGTGCGCACGTTGCCTAGAAGAAACCCACAGAAAGACAAGCCCACTGCATAGGAAAAGGGGAAAACTATTAACTTAGAACTGGGGGAGGAAGAGATTGAGGACATCCTAATGGATGATGAGGATATGGGGGTGGAAGTGGAGGATGTTGAAGTCAAGGGTTCTGACCCTATTACTAAGTTTCCCAAATACATCCCTCTGTGCAAGGGAAGACCAAGGTGCCAAAGGACATTCACAAAAGAAAGGTCGCCTTGCACATACCTATACTGTTGGACGAGATTGTCTTTGAAGGACCGCACTTGGGGTGGGTTTCGCTCTTGAAATTGGAAGATTGGGACTTAGCTGACACTAAGAAGTTCCCTCACTTGGTGACACACTAGTTAATGCACCACATTGTTCATACAACAACCGGAATGACTGGGTTGGAACTGCGGAAGTGGCTTAAGGGTGTAGAAAAGGTAGGTCTGCTCATCCTACTATGGGTTCCGCACTACAATCACACACCCATTACATTATTGGTAATCAAGCAGCTACTATTCTTGGTGCATGATGGGTGTCTGTGGCTGGAGGAGCTAATACCCATCACCAACATGTTCATCCATAGGATCACATAGCTGCCATATACAAGGTAAAATCTAGCCATGATGTTTGGCGGAAAAGGTTGTGATCATACCCTCGTGGAGACCATGAAGGAAAAATTCAAGCTCGCAAAGAATCCGCGAGGCTATGCCATCTTGAGTATCTATGATCATGTGGTCAAGGTGGCCATGCCAATTTTGGTAGGAAAAGTTATGTGGAAGTGTGATGGAGATGAAGTGTTGGCACCTGTTGTTGTTCTAGTGGCCCAATGCACAGAAGGAGTTCAGTTTAATTGGGCACATTATCTTTGCAATGAGTTCCTCATGAATTTCCGCAAGGCATAGGAGCTCGGCAAGACCTTCCACTATGTGTGGCTCTTGCTATCCATTGTGTTGGTAGCTTGGGAGCTACCTAAAGACAGTCAATTCCCCTCGGTCATGATAGACCTACCATAAGCGTTGAAGTATGCTTCGTTGTGGGTGACCTAGGGTGCTCAATGCATCAAGGATAGCAAGATCTTTTGGATCTTGATGGAAATGAATATACACATGGCTATCAACCGCAAGCCGCGATAGTTGCCTACTATATTTGAAAAACTATAGGAGTATGTAAAGTTAAAGGTAGACTTTCATCACATATCGATAAGGGCATGAAAGGACCCTGAGCAGAAGTGGAATGACTTGCCTTGGAAACTAATGACGCGATCGATGCAATTCTTGATCGCTGGCTGACAAAGTGGCACATTGCCTCAGACTTGGCAGTGAGATCGAGAAAGTCTGTTGTGTAGCACAAAAAGGAGGAGGCCAAGATCAAGATGGCTCAGCTGGCCAATCATAAGAGGAAGGAGGCCAATGATAAGGCCCAAGTAGAGCACGATGCTGCACAATAGGCAGAAGAGTAGAGTGCGGCTCTGACAAAGGTTCGAGGTCACCCTCGCCCAAAATAGATGAAGAAATGGATGAGTAGAAAAAGCAATGGAAAGTGGACCTATAGACGGTATCATTTCATATCAAGCATCCAAGAGGATAGGAAAAATTTGGCCCGCGGAAGAAATCCAAGGCTAGTAAGATGTTGTTGGACCCAGTCACCTTAATGGAGGGAGATTTTAACAAAATTGGAGATACAGTGTGGGATGTCACTGCAGAGGTTCTATAGCAGTTCGTGTAGTAGCAACAGCTAGAATTAGGGTCCATCCATATGAGTCTGCATGAGCTGCAGATTTCTGCATCACAAATCAGCGTGGTGTCCACCAGCCTCGCCATCGGTACTTCAGAAACCACTTGGATGTTGCACGCGAAGGACTCCTAATTGATAGTGCTACTAGAGGGAGCACTAAACATAGAGATCGAAGCTGATAGGCCCACTGTTAGCACCCTCAAGGGAGTAGGGTTGAACTTGGAAGCGCTTCCTAGCGAGGTTCTCCACCTACTGCTGGATGGAGTAATCGCGGAGCTGGGGGCCCATGAAGAGCACACTTTGTAGGTGATTAGTGAGAAGAAGATCAATAATGTGCAGATAGCCCTGCAATGAGACTCTTCCATCACCATTGTTAATGACATAACCGACCGAAACAAGTGCATAGTTTAGGTCATAGAGGAAGCATGCCAAATGGTCCCAGAGTTGGTCATTCATAAGGGAGAACTGGTAAAGGTGCACATTTGCAAACTTGTTACAAGGGTGCACGATGCTCGTATAGAGTTGGCCAAGGTTCAACTGGAGCTAAACCTCTAGATTACAGAGTTGCAATTGAAGGCCTAACCTTTAACTCTGCTGGAGGTAAAGGAGCAGCATGCAACCACTGTCACATAGGTGATAGCGGCAGTAAATAGTGCAGTAGTAGACTACACAAGGCTGTTTTAATAGTCATTCAAAGTAATAACAAGTTGGCAAGAAGATCCTAATGTACAAAGGCTAGAGCAGAGGTAGGAGAATTGTAGCAGTGCTACGACGAGGTCAAAGGAACATCACACATTGTCGCCCTTACACAGGGACTTATGAAGCTGTAGGAGGCCAAAACACTGATGGAATAGGTAGATGTAGCTCAGCATAGAGAGGCAATGCTAAAGGCACACTTGAAGCTTTAGTTGGACGAGGCCTATTTGGTCATGAAGGCAAGCTTGCTAGTATGTAGGTGACTCAGAAAAAGCTTCAGGCTGAGAGTTCAAGACCAGCGACAAAGAAATTGGTCGAAGAAGTGAAGCAGGCGGTCGTGCAGTGCATCACCGAGGTCGTAGTCATATAGGTCGATCTAGCAAGTGTTCACGCCAAGATCTCCATGCCCGTAGAGTGACTCAAGGGTGAGTTACCATGCTTGTGCCTATTGGGAACAAGTTCCCCCAAGAGTAGTTTTGGGGCTTAAAGCCCATGTTTTAGGACAATTTTGTAATAAATTTGTAAATTCTCCATATTTTGTGTTCACGGATCGTGAATGTGTCAAGAGTCATTAAGGGTTGTCTGCCCTTATTTTTTAAAGTGTTAGGTTGGCTATAAAGATCTACCCATGGTCTGCGGACCATCAAATTGTATAAAAAGGAGTGAAGTAAGTAAGCTCTAAGTAGTTAGTATTGAAGTAGATTTGAGATGGTTTCTACAGAGTGCTCTAGCTTGGAGAAGTCTAGTGTTTTCGAGTCTTAGTGTAGGTAGAGGCTCTGAACTGAGTGCGTAGAGGCCTAGGGTAGAAGTCCGCAGCTGAGTGCACGGATCCCTATAGCTGTGTGTGCATGGTGGATAGAGTCTGTATTAAACTGGAGATATCAATAAAGAGAAGTATTATGAAATTACTATGTATTTAGTCTTTGTTAATGCATCTGATTATATTGCATTGTGATCTGGGTTTATATTACAATTTTTATTTATTGTGCAAATGTATGTTATTATATATGTTAATTGAATGCAAGTAAGAATATCAATTTACACAACAATAAATGTAATTGATTGGTAGAATAAGTAAGACACTTGAGATAACTTGGGAACCTACACAATACATGGTCATATGAGCACGGAAATACCTGAACTGTTGGTTAGGGTTGCGCGAAGGTCAATCGCACACCTTCACGAAGGTATTGAAGGGCAGGATATAGGGTAGATCGATAAGCCCTAGTCTTAGCAACCTGCGCGAGGGTAAGAGCAGGGGGTATAAATTGACATCATGACCATCTCAAGGTGCTAAAACTTGGTTCCAGCATCCCCCCATACTGCTTTGGGTGAGACTTTGGTCTGTTCTTCGTGGGTTGATGCCGAAAGGGCCAATAGTGTAGGGATTTGTTTGGCTAACTAACACTAAACCTGGGTCAGGGCCCACAAAGAAAACACAGCCCCTTTATTATTTTCTTATCATATGACCGGGGGCTTTGACCAAGGACTTAGCCCTTGGGAACTAAGGCCTCCAAGCTCCTATCTGCGGGCTTCTTTCCTTTGTTATTATGAAATACTGCACTTCAGCATGTTATTGTGTTTTTCCTGTGGTGCTTCCCTTTATCATTGCAATTGTCAATCTGTGGGGTCAGGCCTGCCAAAAGATATCGCAATCACAACCATGAAGAGGGGGGGGGGGACTCTTGACCTTTTTCTTTGGAGAGGGCTGATAATCTAGACATGAGATCCTTATAGACCACGACGTAATACTTTCTCACATCTAGGGGGTTCCTGCATATCGCAGTCGCTGGCCACATCGTCCTTACACTTTCCCCTGAACTGTTGTGATTGGCAATCTGCAAGGTGACGTCGCCACTACCATGTATCACCCTATGAGTGGTGAAACATGGCACCCGAAAACAACCCCATAGGACCCCTAAAAATGCCCAAAACGAGTGACATGTGTCCACCTACCACATCATCTTCCATACTTTCCACCTCATTGTTGACGTCATCTACCACATCAGCTTTGAGAATCAATCAGAATCTGCCACGTGGACCCTTGGATGAGAGGGAAAAAGGCCATCCCAGCCCTGTTTTCATAGACATTATTTTGAATGATTTTTCGGCCTCCCCGATGACTTTGCACTAAATCGCAATATTGGTGGTTTACCATTTTTTGGAGTTGTGACCCCCATCGATCGTCAATAGCCGAGAACCCAAAGCCATCGATCGTTGATCGTCGTACCATCATACTGTGATGTGGAGGAGAGAGAAGGGGGTGATCCTCCTTGGTTTTGCATCCAATTCCTTTGTTAAATTGTTTTAACCATCCCTCGATGTAGAAAAATCATGTAGATTCACAAAATAATGCAATTTTCTAAAGCAAGAGACAAGAATATACTTCTACTCTTTACAGGGGAACACCATAAACATAGAGCAAACAATAATCAATAGAGGAAAAGAATCAAAGGCACATAACAGAATAAATATCTAGGGAAAACCACAACTCAAAACCCCACTAACTGTTTTGTATTAATCAGGAAAATCAAGATGAAATTACAATGCTTGTTGTCTTTAGAACAATCCCAACACTCAACAAATTCAATCTCCAACTCATAAGCAAGATCAAGGCTGAAGCTTAGCCTCTTCACAAGCTCTCCAAGTCTTTATTCTAATGTGTAATTCCTATGAAGGATAAATTGTATTTAAAGGGAAATAAAGCCTCTAAAAATAGCAAAATACCTCAAGGATTAGTTCTTGAATGCACACATTATTAGTGCAACTCAGAAAAATCTAAAACAAATAGTACATTGTCCCTACACTCTAGTCTCAATGGGGGCTTTCTCAAAATTGACACGCATAAGTTTTTGATGATTAAATATTTAGTTAACTAGAGTAGCACTGGTGGAGTTCATTAGTGTCACCACTGACTGTTAACTCACTACCAGTTTTCTCAATAAGTTTGAGAACTAATTTAACTTAACTGAATCATGAAACTGAGTCTTATATTTTACAACTCACAATTAACTCACACTGGACTCCTACAAAGTAGGGAGAACATATATATGACTTCCAAAATATTTCCAACTCAAATGTCCTAAGTTAAGTAAGTTTAATAAACTTAATTTAACTATTTTACCTTGCTATGAGAATAGAATTCGAATTTAATTCACAGTTTAATTCAAGGACTAATTAAATTGGAATTTCTTGTTGCCATTTCTCAACACTTCCTCTCAACAAGAAAGGGATTATCAACTACCCTGATCTTTTCTCTGTGAAACTAGAATTTACATATTGACAATGCCTTTGTCAAGATGTTAATGTCTTGCTCCTCTGTGGGAATGTAATCTAACAACACGATCTTCCTCAACACACAATCTCTATGATCATGATACTGGATATCAATATTCTTGGACCGATCATCAAATAATGGATTTTTAGAGAGTTTGATACAACTCTGATTATCACATTAAATCACTTCCAGATCCATCTATTGACCAAACAAACCAACTAGGATCTTCTTCATCCAGATAGCCTCACTCGTTTCCTAACTTTCCCGTGTACTCTACCTCTGCCAAACTAAGTGCAACCGATCTATGTTTCGTATTGTACCAAGAAACTATCACTGACCCAATACTAAAGATCCCTCCTAATGTGCTCTTCATGTTGGACGGACTCCCTACCCAATCTGCATCGATGAAGCCTTGAAGCTTCACTCCCTTTTTCCATTTTTACCATAACCCAAACTTAGTAGTGCCTCTGAGGTATCTCAATACATGCTTTGACGCCTTCCAATATAGCTTGGTATGCCTAACCATCGCTTGAGTAAGTTGGTTAATTGCATAGCACATATCTAGTCGTGTGTTCACCAAGTAAATGAGTGAACCCACAAGCTGCCTGTAAACAATAGCCTCCACTACTTCCCCTAAAGTAGCATCCTCCTTCCTCCAGTTACCAGGTAGAGTCATCCCCATGGGTTTACTACTCTCCATGCAGAATCTCCTAAGTATCTCATTGGCATACTTTCCCTGAGATACAAACAAATCCCCATCTCCCTACCATACCTCCATGCCAAGAAAGTGATGCATAAGCCCCATGTCCTTCATCTCAAACTCTCTTGCAAGGTCCTTCTTGCAATATTTTATGAGCTCCTCATCACCCATAAGTATGAGATCATCTACATAAATTAAAATGCAACAACTTACCGTCCACCACTATGTGATACAGGTTTGCATCTGCTTCACTCTTTGTGAAGCCCAACCCAGTGAAGTAGCTATCTATCCTGGTGTACCAAGCACGAGGTGCTTACTTCAGCCCATACAACGCTCTCTGGAGTCAACACACATGCGACTCATAGTCTAAGGTTTCAAAACCTTCAAGATGCTCTATGTACACCTCTTCCCCAATCATTGTATTGAGGAAGGTAGTCTTCACATCCATCTGATGGATATTCCAACCCATTTGTGCTGATAGTGCCAAAATAGATTTGATTTATGAGTACTTTGCAATAGGAGAGAAGGTCTCATCATAGTCAATCCCCTCTATCTGTGAAAATCCATGGGCCACAAATCTGGCCTGATGCTTCTCCACACTACCATTTGTAACTTGTTTTACCTTATAAATCCAATGGGAGGTCACAACTGACTTGTCCTTTGATCTCGGGACCACATCCCAAACACTGTTTCGAACTATGGGGTCATACTTCTCCACCATCGCATCAACCCAAACTGGTTGTTGCACTGCTTCCTGAAAGGAAGATGGATTTGTCACAACACATGCACCCATAAGTGCCATGTATCTAGTGTACCTCTCTGGTGACCTCCTCTGTCTGTGCTGAGAAGAGGGTGCTCCCACATTCTCCCATGCATCATCCAACAATTTGTCAACCTCTCTTGTGCACTTTCTTCCCTCTTTAGAAGACTCTTCCTAAGTGGATGTCTCCACTCTCTGAACCTCTACATGTGGCTTCTCCACATCAATCTAAGACTCCTCAACCTTAGGAGCTCAAATTTCCTCATCCACATGTAGCTCAAGCTCCCTCTCAAGGGACACTCACATGGCCTTCTCCTCATCAAACCTAATATCCCTATGAACCACTGTCATTCGATTGATCGACATGTACACCTGATAGTTGTGGGGAGTATGAGTGTAACCCACAAAGATCCCTAACTCTACGGTTGGGTTAGGCTTCTTCCATGCATCTTTGATCACATCGCAATAAACCGATGACCCAAAACTCCTAAAGTGACCAACATCTAACCTCTTATCAGAATAAGCCTCCTCTTGTGTCTTCATCTCAAGTATCTGATGTGGCCTATGGTTCTTAACATAAACCGTTGTGTTGCCTGCCTTAGCCCACAAGTGTAATGGTAGACCCTGATCATGCAACATTGCCCTTGCTACCCCTACCATGCTCCTATTCTTCCTCTTGACAACCCCATTCTGTTGAGGGTTATGAGGTGTCATAAGCTCTCGTTTAATCCCTTCCACTGCACAAAAGTTCTTAAACTCATTAGAGACATATTCACCACTGTTATCACTTCGTAGAGCTTTAACATTCTTGCCAGAATATTTCTCTACGAATGCTTTGAACTCACAAAACTTTATGAAATTTTGATCCTTTTTCTGCATAAAAATACCTAGCATTTACAAGAATAGTCATCAACAAATATAACATAATAACTATGTTTGGTCATGGATGCTATCGAGAATGGTCCACACACATCTGAATGGAATCTCTCCAGAATAAACTATGCTCGACTATCTCTGTCTCCAAAGGAAGACTTGGTGTATTCTACCAAAGTACAACCTTTGCATGTATCAACTTACTCAAGTGTACCTTTGGGAAGACCGGTAGATATTTGCTACAATATCTTCAAAGCCCCATGATGCAAGTGGCCCAATCACCTGTGCCACAACTCATCGATGTCTCAGCTCAACATCTTTTTTGCTTTTGAATTCAAAGTAGCACAATCCTCTACCTCTATCTTATAGATATTTTGAACTTGAATCCCTATCTTCTTTACTTGACTTGTGGCTATGTGTCGAAGGAACGCCTTTCCTTTCAAAAATATCACATCATAACCTCTATCCTCAAGCATGGCAATGGATACCAAGTTCTTCATTAGTCTGGATACATGTATAACATTCTTCACGGTGAGTGAAGCCACATGATCCCTCTAAAAAGTAAAAGTTTCCACACTAGTAACACTATACTTACCATCATCACCCATCCTCCAGTTCACTGAATAACTCTTTGTCACTAGTAATGTGGAAATGAGCTCCATTGTCTAAGTACTAGACACTTCCAATCATTGAAGACACCATGCATGCAATGAGGGAAAAAGTACAATTCGAATTGGGAGGTCAAAGCCTCACCCGCCACTCCTCCTGATGACTTGTCCTGAGGACTTCTCCTTGAAGTTCTTCAATGGACAATTTGTAGCAAAGTGTCCCATCATGTGACAATGAAAGCATTTGACTTTCTTCATGTCCTTCTTCTTACCTCCATGATAAGAATCTATTTTGGAATGGGAAATTATACCTTTCCCCTTCCTCACCTTAATCGCTAAGGCACAGTTCTCTTCATAATCAATATTTGATGAAGAGACATCCCTATTGTTCCTCCTGATCTCATCTTTCATCAAATACGACCATAGTCGTTCCCAATTTGGCAGCTTCTCTTGACCATTGAGAGAGTTCTGATACTTATGCCAACTTTTTGGGAGTCCAAGAAGAGAATGACTCACCATATCCTCCTTGACAACCATGATTCCAACACTTCCAAGTTCATCCTGACATTGAGTGAACTTGGTCAAGTACTTTGGAATCATCTTGCATTTCTCCATCTTTATTTTTCGAAGTTTATCCTTCAATGCCAACTTCCTTTGATCACTACTATTTTGATACAAGTTCATCAATGTGTTCCACATAGCATGCGAAGTTTCCTTTCCATGGAGACTCGAGAAAATAGGATCTTGAACTCCCTCAAGGATTATCCTCCTTGCCTTCACCACACACTTCTTCCACTCAGCCAAGTTCTATGCATCAGTAGTTGTTGGCTTAGGAATTGCTTCTTCAACAAATTCCTCCAAGCCATTGTCCTCTAGCATAGCCTCCATCTTGTACCTCTAGGCTATTAAATTCAAGCTACCTTCCAAGGCATATTCAAGCCTCAACCCATGGAATGCCATCTTTTGATCCTGAAGTGTGTATTGCAAATATGAAATATCCTCTAGGGAGTTGATTTTAAATCAACGATATCTCCCTCATCTGAACTCTGAGTCGATCGATTTTTTTTACATTTGGGTATATTTTCCCAAAGAATCTAGATCTTCAATTTTGTTCTGAAAATTTTGCACAAAAATTCTTAAGTATTCTCTGCAAACACTCAGCCCAAAAACCAAACCTGCTCTGATACCATGTAGAAATATCTTGTAGATTCACAAGCTAATGCAATTTTCTAAATAGAGAGATGAGAATCTACTTCTACTCTTTACAATAGAAGCCCATAAAAATTGAGCAAACAATAATCAATAGAGGAAGAGATTCAAAGGCACATAACACAATAAATATCTGGGGAAAGCCACAACTCAAAACCCCACTATCTGTTTTATATTAATTTGGAAAATCAAGAGGAAATTACAATGCTTGTTCTCTCTAGAACAATCCTAGCACTCAGTAAATTCAATATCCAACTCATAAGAAAGCTCGAGGCCAAAGCTTAGCCTCTTCACAAACTCTCCAAGTCTCTATTACAATGTGTAATTCCTATGAAGGATAGCTTGTATTTAAAGGGAAATAAAGCCTCTAAATATAGTTCAACCCCTAAAGGATCAGTTCTTGAATGCATGCACTATCAGTGCAAATCAGAAAAATCTAAAACAAATGGTACACTGTGCCTGCACTCTAGTCTCAACTGGGTCTTTCTCAGAATTGACATGCATGAGTTTCTGATGAGTAAATATTCAGTTAACTAGAGTAGCACTAGTGGAGTTTATTGGTGTCACCATTAACTGTTAACTCACTATTAGTTCTCTCAACCAGTTTGAGAACTAATTTAACTGAACTAACTCATGAAACTAAGTCTTCTATTTTACAACTCACAATTAACTCACACTGGACTCCTACAAAGTAGTGATAACATATACATGACTTCCAAAAGACTTCCAACTCAAATTTCCTAAGTTATGTAAGTTGAATAAACTTAATTTAACTATTTTAAGTTGCTATGAGAATAGAATCAAATTTAATTCACAGTTTAATTCAAGGAAAAATTAAATTGGAATATCTTGTTTCCATTTCTCAACACCCGGCGATACACTGCTATATCGTATATTGGCCCCCACAAAAAGATATGAACAACGGATAATCCTTAAGCATGTGTCCTGGGACCCTGCCGATAGTCAATTGCTAATACGTTGTGCCCTAACCTGCCGACCTTCATACGCGATATCAGCAATCATCATATCACTATTTCACGCTCCATCAGTGCTCCATACCTGTATGAACGCTGATATGTGATATGTGATGAGCCTCACGGGTCCCAATTATGATTTTTCTTCAACGGTTAGCCATTTTTTGGGTTTTCTAAGCTTTCTAAATGAATTCTTCAATAGGTTTGAACTTCTGATCCAGGAACCCTTTTTTGGACTTTTATATACCAAAAAAAATCTCTTTCCAAGCGCTACACACTGGAGAGGGTCCCATTTAGCTCTAATAGCCTCTGTGGCTTAGAATTTGGCATCAAACATCACTGCTATTTGGCTTTTGAAGCAACTGATGACCTGTTAAGAAGTGAGTGACAAAATTGGATCCTACTGGGGAAAGTACCTTGCTTGAAAGGTGCTAAGAACCTACAAACCAATCTACTTCACTATTGGTCATGGATTCAGTGATAAATGAATCCTTGTAATCAGAAAAACGTCCATGGGACATTCCTCCTCAATCTAAAATGCAGAAATAAAAAATTCTAACAAATGAAAAGTAAATGCTCAGGTGGTGATCTTATTTATGTACAATCCTACTTATGCACAATACTTAATTCAATTAAGTATGTTCAATTTTCCAATAGAACTAGGCCATCATAAGAGTATTGGACCATATGCCTTCATACTACTGAAAAATAAAAAGTAAAATAGGAATGCAACACGAAGAATCTACAAATATGGAACTTGATACATGCTCTTGAGATGACCTCTATTGCTGGCTTATGAATAGGTTCATGTATTCAACCACAGGGTCATGAAATAGAAATAGAATGTTTGCAACAATTTCTTCTTCACATACAAACTGTCGACTGATGTCTTTTTGGTTATGGTAGCTACAAACACCCTTCAGCTCCTCAAATTCAGTCTTTCCAAGGGAGACTGGTGCTCTTTTACTGCCCATTTTTCAATGGGGCATGTTGGGTCCCTATAATACTAGTGATTCCCCCATTACCACTGTAGTTGTATCCCTTATTAATATTGTTGTGCCCCTATTATCCCCATATTGTTATTACTGTGCGCCATAGAATCCCTCTATTGTTATTTTGTGCCTTTATATTATTATTGTTAGGTCAACTTGGTTATATTGTGACCCCTTAGACTCCTATATATAGAAAGGATGTTTTGTCATTTGAATCATCCAAGAATTTTTCATTTGTGTAATGTAAAAGAGGTTTCCCCCTCGAAGAGGCTAAATTCTAAGGTGTTGATCTATATTTTCTATCTTTTTGTGAGATGGTTTCATAACATTTGGTATCAGAGCTTTGAATTCTAGGGTTTCGCTGCGCCAAATAGGTCATCGTGGAATTTGCACTATAACCTTTTTTCTATGGCGTTTCAGATGCTAAAAAAAATACCATTTGGGCAGAAATCATTCTATACCTCGGGTCCAAAATTCAAAGCTTTTCGTGTTATATTTGTGGATATATGATCTAAGGAAGTTGGCCTTTTTGTACTCCCGAATTACATTCCAAACATGTGACCTGGGGAAACTCGTCATAACTTTTTTTTTTAGCATCATATCGAAATTTTGTAAGAAGTTGCAGAAAGAGGACGGACTGTAGTTTCCTGTGTATATGTTTTAAACCTGAAGGTCAAAACAGTGGCACGTGGCACTTCATACAAGTTCGCTCTGCTGAAAAGATATATAATTAGGTCATCTTGGGAGATTGTGCATAACGCTTTCTTGCAGAATCTAAATTTGATCAGACTGTTGGCATTGGAAAGAGGATGTAAAGGGCTATTGTAGGTCACAATTTTAGAACTGGATGATCTGAAATTACAGAGATACATCAGATTCAATATCGAGCTCCTACAAAGTGAAAAAAAGGTGTGTAATTTTTTTAATTTTGCATAAGATTGGTTTGAAAAATTAGTTTGAAGGAATTCAAAGGTAATAGTGAAGAATTATTAGCATTAATCAATGCCTCGAAGAAAGAAAAATGGAAACACCTAGTAAGCAACCTGAAAACTCTAGCATAACTCGTGAAGAAGAGGAAGAAATGCAACATGATATATCAAATTTACAAGACCAAGTACAACAAATTTCACTCTCACTAAAGGTAAATGAAGCCAAGATGAATGGCGTGGAAGCTAAGATGAATGGCATGGATGCTAAGATGAATGGCATGGATGATAAGATGGAAGAATTGAAGATAAATTTGAATAAGTTGCCACAAGAAATGGTCACTAATGGTGAAAGGGTGGTAAAGGAAAAACATGATGAGAACAAAAGAAATGTTAATGATGATTTCATAGACTCTAGTGTTGGATTGAAGACCCACCATATTCCGAAAATTGATATGAGGAAGTTTGATGGCAAGGATCTCGCAACATGGATATTATAGATGGAGCAATTTTTCGATCTACATAATGTGCAAAACACACAAAAGGTACGCATTCCAACTTTATATTTGGAACCAAATCAGCTTGTATGGTATCGATGGCTTTGTTCTCGTAAACAAATTGTCACTTGGGCAATTTTTATGGAAGAAATGATAGCACATTATGAGGATACAAAAAGAAACACTTTTTTTAGTCAATTGATAAGTCTCAAACAAAAGGGTTCAATGACAGAGCACATTGAGGACTTCCAAAAATTGATCATAAGGGTAAAATATATTCTAGAGGAGCATAGGGTTGATGTGTTCATAGGGAATTTAAAGGATAATATCCAACATGAGGTTTTCCTTTGGAACCGGATTCATTGGAGAAGGCATTCAGGTTAGCAAGAAAAATGGAAAGAAAAATTATGGCTACCAGGAAGCCTACCACTCACAACTATAAAGATGGAAGTGTTGTTGCCCCTAGCCTTCCACAACCTATAAGGTTGACACAACAATTGGAAGAAAAAGGAACAAAAAGGCTTTGTTACAATTGTGATAGTAAATACACTAAAGGTCATAAGTGTGCTAGAAATTATTCCACATAGATTGTGAACAGGAGGAAGAAAAGGAACAAGAAATGTCAAAAGAAGAGGATATACTCCAGAAACAAACCCTAGATAAAGAAGAAATGAATTTGAACATATCTTGTAATGCATTGGCTAGAATTACCACTCCTCAAACTATCAAGATAGGAGGACATATCAAGAAGAAAAAGGTAATAATGATGATTGATTCAGGAAGTACCCACAATTTTATTCATTATAAGATAGCAAAAGAATAAATTGCTTCCTATATCCAACACCAAAGTGTCAAGTGATGGTTTTAATTGGGGGAGCCATAAATTACTCTAGAAAGTGCCATAATATCAAGCTATCCATGGGAGAATATGTAGTGAATAGATCGATGCTTTCCATTACAATGGGAGCTGTTGATGTTGTACTAGAAGTCCAATGGCTACAATCCTTGGGTACAATAACTTTTAATTTTCAAGAACTTTTCATGAAATTTTCTACAAAAGGAAAGGAAGTTGAATTAAGGGGTATTGCAAGGAAATTGGGAAAGATAATCAGCTCTAACAATATGACAAAGCTTCTAAAAAAGGAACAACGAGGTGTAATTGCACAATTATGTTCGCTAGATGTTTCCACATCGAAATCACCTATTTTCCAGATCTCCAAAAAGTCTTAGAAAATCATTCCAAGGTATTTGAGACTCCCAAAGGTCTCCCACCTATTCATGATCAAGATCATGCTATCATTTGATTCCAGGAAGTGTTCCTCAAAACATCAAGCCATACAAATATCCCTATGCCCAAAAGAGTGAAATTGAATGTATGGTTGCAGAAATGCTAGAGGCTAGTATAATTCAACCTAGTCAAAGTTCTTTCTTTGCTCCGGTAGTATTGGTGCACAAGAAGGATGGATCATGGCGCATGTGTCCAGATTATAGGGAGATCAACAAGCTCACTATTAAAGAAAAATTTTCCATCTTGTCATTGAGAATTATTGGATGAATTGCATGGATCAATTTACTTCACCAAGTTGGATCTTCATTCAGGATATCATCAAATCGGAATGAATATTGAAGACATTCCTAAAATAGCATTTAGAACTCATGAGGGTTATTATGAATTTTTGGTCATGACTTTTAGCCTTACCAATGCACCTTTTACATTTCAAGGTTTGAAGAATTCCATTTTCAAACCCTTCCTTAGAAAATTTGTGTTAGTATTTTTTGATGATATACTAATCTACAAGAAGTCTTGGAAGGATCATGTTGAACATGGTTAACGGGGTGCTACAACTATTGGAGGAGAAAAATTATATGCAAAAACGCCAAATGATCTTTGAGTACAGAGGTGGAAATATTTGGGTCATATTGGCATCTCATGAAGGTGTTAAGGTAGACCCTAGCAAAATTAAAGCCATTAAGGAATAGAAAATCCCCACATCCATAAAGCATCTGTGAGGATTTCTTGGGTTGACAGGGTATTATCGCAATTTTGTTAAGAATTATGGTAGAATAGCAGCACCTCTAGCAACATTATTGATGAAAGATGCATTTTCATGGACTCAAAAAGCAACAAAGGCCTTCGAACATCTTAAAGAGGCAATGTGCCAAACACCGGTCTTAGTTACACCAGACTTCACAAAAACATTTATTGTGGAATGTGATGCTTTAAGAAATGGAATTGGTGTTGTTTTAATGCAAGATGAAAGACCCTTTGCTTTCAAAAGTCTTCCAAACAAGGGAAACTATTTACACAAAGCTATTTATGTGAAGGAAATGTTGGCAATACTACATGAACTTAAGAAATGGCGACCCTACCTAATGGAAGACACTTCTAGGTAAAAACAGATCATAATAGCCTTAAATACTTTTTAGAACAAAGATTATCCTTTGAAGAGCAACAAAAATGGGTCACAAAGATGTTGGGTTATGACTTTTAAATCATCTACAAAAAAGGGAAGAAAAATGTTGTGGCAGATGTACTCTCAAGAAAGGATGAGGATGTGGAAGCATTGTTGTGTGTCATTTCTATTATCCAACCGGATTGGATAACAAAGCAAGGGAGGAATGGAAGAATGACGAAGAAGTGTGAGCACTTATTCAAAAGTTACAACAAGATTCTAGTACATCTTATACATCTAGTTGGAAAAATGATTCATTATGGTCCAAAGATCGCTCATACCTCTGTAAGAATTCCCAACTCAAACAAAATATTCTTATGGAATTTCACACTTCTCCCTTAGGAGGGCACTTAGGATTTTTAAAAACTTACCACAGGGTTGAGAAGGAATATTTTTGGGATGGCCTTAAATTGGATATTCAAAAGTTTGTGGTGGAATGTTTAGTTTGCCAAAAAAATGAAGTTGAAACAATTAACTCCCTGGGTCTATTACAACCTTTATCCATTCCAAGCCAATGTTGGGAGGAGGTTTCAATGGATTTTATCACAGGTTTACCCAAGTCTAAAGAAAAGAGTGTCATCATGTGGTAGTTGACAGACTTACCAAGTATGCACACTTTTGTGCATTATCACATCCATTTAAAGCCAGTACAGTTTCTACTACATTTATGGAAACAATTATTGTAAGTGATAGTGATCCCATTTTCACTTGAACTTTTTGGACATAATTATTTTGTTATCTTGGTACTCAGTTAGCTCATATCTCATCTTATAATCCTCAATCTGATGGGCAAACTGAGATAGTAAACAAATGTTTGGAAGAATATCTTCGTTGCTTTGTATCTAATAAACAAACATAATGGGTCAAATGGTTGCCTCTAGCTGAATGGTGGTATAACACTTCCTTCCATACTACAACAAAAATGATCCCATTTATGGAAATTTATGGATATCAGCCACCATCCATCACATCATATTTAAGAGAAAATTTTAAGGTTCAAGGAGTGGAAAATCACATCGAGCATCAAAAATAAGTTCTCCAACTCTCAGAGCGAAAGAAGTTTTAATGTAGGTGACTTGGTATTCCTACGGCTACAACCATATAAAAAAATGTCCCTCAAGCAAGCTAAGAAGGATAATAAATTATCACCAAAGTATTATGGTCTGTACAAGGTGTTGCAAAAGATTGGTACTATGGCATACAAATTGTAGCTTCCTGTAGCTTCTCGAGTACACCTAGCTTTCCATGTTTCGTGTTTAAAGAAGGTTATAGGTGACAAGCTCCTAGTTCAAACAATATTTCTAGAACTTGACGACGAAGGAAAAATTATATTGGATCTAGAAGTAGTCACAAAAACAAGAACTCGATAGCTATGAAATCGATCAATTTCGGAGTATCTCATCAAGTGGAAGAACATATCCGCTAAAAATTCCACATGGGAGGATGAGAATTTTATACAGAAGCATCCGAGACTACTCAAGCATTGAGGACAACACTTTTTTGAAGGAGAAGGGCATGTTGGGTCCCTATAATACTAGTGATTACCCCATTACTATTGTAGTTGTATCCCTTATTAATATTGTTTTTCCCCTATTGTCCCCATATTGTTACTATTGTGCCCCATAGAATCCCTCTATTGTTATTTTTGTGCCTTTATATTATTATTGTTAGGTTGGCTTGGTTATATTGTGACCCCTTAGACTCCTATATATAGAAAGGAAGTTTTGTCATTTAAATCATCCAAGAATTGTTCATTTGTGTAATGTAAAGGAGGTTGCCCCATCGAAGAGGCTAAATTCTAAGGCGTTGATCTATCTTTTCTATCTTTTTGTGAGCTGGTTTCATAATAGGGAAACCATCTTGGAAATATTTCTGCAACAATTCAACTTTGTGATTTTCTTGAAAAACTTGTTTCTAGGAGATTTTTCTCCACTTGCTAGAAAAAATGTCCTTCTAAACTTCCGCAACCATCTCTTCCTCCTCTGAATAATCCAAATAAAAAATTGGAGAAGGGTCTTGGTCTTTTTCTTTAGGCGAAGGATGATCATTATACATTGGAACCTCCTTGTTGACCTCAGGATGGGCTTCCTCTTCTTGCACAACTTCCCATGACTGGAAGCATTGTGGATCTACATCACTTGACTCTCTAGCAGAGTCATATTCATCATAGGAAGGAGAAACATCTAGTTTAGCTGAATCAAACCCCTGAGGGTTTGTTGGCAGCTCAATGATGTTTCCTTCCTCTCTTTCTTTCTCATCAGGTGATGCCTCTTGACACAAGTAGATGTTTTCTTTGAGAGGACATCCACAAACATCTTTAACAAATTCATCAACCTTGGGATTGCCTTCATCATTACAAAATTTGCAAAACTCTTTAAACATAGAATTTGGTGGATAAAATCTCTTGTAATATTGATGGAATGATGTATGGAAGTATTTCAAGGAAGATATGTTGCCCTGAGGTAGTGTTTTGTACCATAATCTAGCACCTTCTTTTAAAGAATACATGAACAACTTCATTTTTACATGTTCAAAGAAAATACCTTGTTGCTCCATGCATTTGTGAAACCCTTTTAGCTATTGGTCATGCCTTCTCTTTGTGTTCCCACTGAATCTAGACAAATAGCTATCCCACTCATGAAATGAAGGGACATGTTGAGGAGAACTAGCAATAGAAGAAAGATCTAGTGGGGACATTTTGTTGGCCAAAAATGTCAGAAGGGCCATCTGAAAACCCTCCCTATATGATTGATTTCAGATTGAAAGGTAGGGAGAGTTTTAAGCTGTTGTAGCATCAGAGTGAGTACGAGGCTTCTTGAAAGCTAGGATGATCAAATAAAAATATGGACATTGGAGTTGTCAAGGTGAGATATCTTTTTTGCACACTTTCGTATCTCACCTAACAAGGTAAATGTAAAACTTTGTCGCACCCAGGGAAAAATATTCTAATTCATTCCCTAACAATGGCACCAGAAAGATGTTGTAGATAAATATTTCACTAGAAGCACAAGTGTAGTAGGAGGCAAGGATCTTGCACCATGCAGCACAAGTGCAGCATGAGATAAGAAATCTCCCTAGAGATAGCCTATGGGTTGATTCTAGACCAATCCTAGGACATCTTAAATAGAGGAGTGCTTGTGAGGTTATATGTGAGGGGGTTGCAGGACTCAAATCGTCACGTAAAACAAAAAGGAAATAAGAGGGGCTTGGTTCAATAAGCTTTCAAAGAGGAAGATTCAATCCAAATCATAGGTCCAAATGTTGCGGGTATTCAAGTAATATCAAAGAGAAATAACTTCTCCTTCTAGTGGCTGACACATATAAATGACACAGCTTAAAGTGAAGTTGTATTTATGGTGAAGAGGAGGAAATGAGGGAGAGAAATAGATGCATAGGACTGTAATGAATAGAATCTTAGGAAACCATGTTCCTGCAGAAAGGGGAATTCAATGGATAGGGTTGTAAGCAAGTCAGAATCCTACACCATGGTTTTCAAATGAGATGATAGAAATAGAGGAGAAAAGAAAGTTTCAGATGAAACGTAATATGGGTATCGTTCTCTACCAAAGCAGCTAAGATAAATCCATATATTGAAGAGGAACCAATTGCATTCATTATACTATTTCAAAGAAATAAAAACATGGATGAAATGAGATTACCAAGAGGGACTCGCTACACATTAATCATTCTTGGAATCAATAGGAAAACACCATTTATCCCAAAGGGCCCCATAACCAATCCATACACTCAGCCATGATATCAGTAAAGTCCCATAAAAACATATTCAGCCAAAATGGAAACACAGAGACTAGCCCTCGCGGGTCTAAGAATGTGGAACCTTTTTGTTATGTTTCATCCCCCTATTTAGAAGAAGAGGGAGAGATTTGAATTACAACCAAAATATCTGAGCCTGAGCCCCAATTGTCACGCTAAACTAGCTGTCTCAGCTCTGTCAGGCTCTGCTACCACCTACCTAATATTACAATAGGGATCAAATCCCTTTCTTTGAAAAATATAGAAATAAATGCTAAGAGAAAGAAAGTCAAGACAGGAAGGAGGAGGTGTCCCCTTCCTCCTTCAGTGGAGGCCTTGCATAGAGCCATGTCCCTATGTGGTTTTTGACAATTTTGCCTTAACTTCCTGAGTGACCTATTCATTGGAGAAGGGATGGGGTGTTTTTGGGCAGTGCTGCGTTGTGCAGAGGAGAGAAACCCATGTCGATGCATTAAGCCTCCGTAGAGGCCTCCCATACTTTCATTTATGCACTTCCCCCTGCTTTATTCAATACCAGAGCTATTGACCCATACGTCCTTTGAAACCATTGCAGAACACTATCAGAGCATCATGGTCATGGGTCCTTAATGTTTAAAACAAATGAATAGGCAGGAAATGTTTATTTCTCCTTTAGCCCCCTATGCTTTCAGCCCCTTTGTGCTATTCTCATCATATGACTGGGGGCTTCGAAAAGGGGATTATCCCTCGGGCGCTAAGGCCTTTAGGATCCTTTCTAAGGGCTTCTTACCTTTGTTATTATGAAATCCCACACTTTGGCATGTTATTGTGTTTTTCCTGTGGCACTTCACTTTATCCTTGTGATCACCAATCAGTGGGGTCGGACCCGCCAAAAGATATCGCAATCACAACCGTGGAGAGGGGGGGGCTCTTTACCTTTTTCTTTGGAGTGGGCTGACAATTCGGATGTGAGATCCTTATATACCACAATGTAATAACTTTTCACATCTAGGGGGTTCTCGCATATCGCAATTTCTGGCCACAGTGTCTTTGGATTTTCCCCTGAAATATTGCGGTCGCTAATCTGCAGGGTGATGTCATCACTACCACATGTCATCCCATGAATGGTGACACGTGGCACCTAGAAACAACCCCATAGGACCCATAAAAATGCCCAAAACGAGTGACGTGTTTCCACCTACCATGTCATCTTCCATACTTGCCACGTCATCCACCACATCAACTCTGAGGATCAATCAAAAATGCCATGTGGACCCTTGGAGGAGAGAGAAAAAGGCCATCCTAGCCCTATTTTTGCAAACATTTCCTTTGTGATTATATTTTGGCCTCCCCCGTGAATTTTAACTAAATCACAATATTAGCGGTTTACCATGTTTTGGAGTTGTGACCCCCATTAATCGCCGATAGCCGAGAACCCAAAGCCGTCGATCATCGATGGTCATACTTCCATGTGGAGGAGAGAGAAGCGGGGCGATCCACCTTGGTTTTGTTGGACTTTCATTTGTTAAAGTGTTTTAGCCCTCCCCCAGTGATACACCATTATATCATGGATCAACCCTGTAAAAACTTGTGAACCGTGGGTAATCATTAAGCTTCTGTCCTAGGACCCTGCCGATAGTTGATCACCGATACGTTGTGCCTTGCCCCACCAACTGCTGATATGTGATATTGATGATCAAAGCATTGTTGTTTCACACTCTATCAGTTCTCCATACTTGTCTAAACATTGATATGCGATATGTGATGAGCCTCCCGGGTCCCGATTGCCATTTTTCTTCAACACTTAGCCATTTTTTTGGTTTTCTGAGATTTCTAAAGGGATTCTTCAATAGGTTCAAACTTCTGATCTAGGAACCCTTTTCTTGACTTCTATATACCATCATAAATCTATTTCTGAGCACTACGCACTAGATATGGTCCCATATAGCTCTGATACCTTCTGTGGCTCAAACTTTGGCATCAAACATCACTGCTATTTGGCTTTTGAAGCAACTGTTGACCTGTGAAGTGGTGAGTGACAACATACACTCTATAAGATCCAAAAGCTTGCATATCCTACCCTTTTATAGTTTCTCTATTATTTTGTGATTGATTTCCTCAAGTTTCATGACTCCATGCCTAATGGACTTTCCCTGCATCTTTCAATCAAGCCTTTGAAAAATCGCACCTCACACTTTCATAACTAGCCTAATATCTTGAAAAGAAATATAAATCATATTGAGAGATCCATCTCTAAAGATGGAAGGGATAGATCCCATATTTTAAAGTGGTTTTTTGGTTACCTCTGGGTTTATATCTTCAACCTAAGGAAATTACAGAGTGATAACATTATGGCGACCATACTGGAGAGAAAGGCTTTATCTTCCTTAGGAAAGAGTATCAATTTTCGGATCTAATTTGCTGACGGTGGACAACAGTCAGATATATGAAGGTTCAAACATTCACTTGGAGACTCCAAATAGTTTCAAACTAACCTAAAGACTCCACTCGCAGTAGGATCCAGAAATCAAGATGAGTTTTCAATCTAGAAGGTATGCTCCTATGCATCGCATTCATATTCCAGGCTATCCAAATCGAATGCCTAATGTAAGTTGGTAGACTTATTTCCCTACATTCAGAGATCAAAAATGATATTATGTTGCTTTGCATCTAAATAAATTTCATATGCATATCTGTAAATTTAAAGTTAAATTTCATGAAGATTGTCTTGTGAAGATATTCATGGTGTCCTTGGAGGGAATGCACAATCATCGTATGAAAGCTTTCCAAATGGTTGTTTATATTCTCTTACAGATTTTCATACATTATTTTATGAAAAATATAAATAACATCATCCTTCTTTGTTATTGGTCAAATATTGTTGTACACATTTTGACCATTTTATTGAGGATTTACAAAATTATTATGAAGATGATGAATTTATGGATTATGATATTATAGAGGTTATTCATGAGATACCTTTCAACCATGAATAAGGTGTAGAATTTGGTTGTTATGAAACTCAAGAAAATTTTCAGCAACCTTTATACATTTCAAAAGAACAAGAGAACAAGCATCCCAGTTGCAATGAAGAAATAGAGCTTACAGATGATAGTTTACAACAATATTCTCAAATTTTTAGAAATGAAAATGATCATTATATTTTCCTTGCATTCCCTATTTCTCCTATGTTTTTAATTCAAGAAAAAAAATTGGAAAATCAGAATTCCGAGTTTGCTAGAATGGAAACTCAAGAAATCCATGATCCATTCATTATTTTCAGCAACAATATGCAACAAGTTTGTTCCTTCAAGCTTAATGCAGAAATTTTTGAAGAGAAGATTCATGAAACTACATGCATAAAGATTCACAACAATGAAATTATTCAGGATAATTATGGAGTAGACCAGACTGTTCTAGATCCCATGGGTGTAAAACATTCTTGTTATTCGAGGTGTAGATGCCTTGATTGAAGATCTACCTCCAGATTCAGATAATGAAGAGTTTGTTGAAGAAGAATAGGTTGTCCTGGATCCTATGGATGTACACATTATTACTGAGAATAGGGTGGTTGCCTCAATTGAAGAGGGCAATATTAATGAACTGAGTGATCCCATTTCTCCAGAATGGACTCCTCTCACTGATTATTAGGTGAAGGTAACCAATTATGTTTTTGAAGATTCTCTTGCTAGACTCTTGGAACCATCAAAAGAAGAGTATTGTCATTCGTTGTCCAATCCGTTTCAGGGTTTGTGGTAGTTTGTATTCTTTACCAATGTTGGTTTTCAGAATCAGTTGAATATTTAGTTGTCATTCTTTTCCTTCTTTTGTCAGTGCTCAAGGTAACTGTGAGTAACACTTAGTGAAGTAGCCATTTTCTTGAATAGCTACATTGGAAAGAAGAGACCACCTAGTGTATATAATTTCAACAAGTGTGGACAACCATCATCAATGTTTGAAGCCTAGGGAGAAGGCCCTAATACTTCAGTGATGTGTTGTCAAATTTTTTATTTCCTTCAATATTTTTAGTTTTGTGATTAGTTTTCAGTTGGTTTAGTGTAAATATTTTTTCTTTTGATTCTATTGCCTAAGAGATAAGGCTATTGATCTACAGTGTACTTGAAACCTCACAAGGAGGATTCCATCCCCATTGGAGCCAATGTTAGGGTCCTATTATATAGGTAATCATAGTTTATATGTCCATGAATCTACTTGTGAATTTGATCCTATGAATCACTAGGTGTTATAGCCTAAAGTTTCACTTGTCAAAGAAGTCATTCAATCCTTGAAATTATGTGGTAAAATCAGTCTTAGATTAGGAAGGATTTTTTATTTTCAAGATTATGTAAATGATCTACCAAGTATTTTCATGATAAATTACTCAGAAGTAGCTTTCCAATGAGCTATAGAACCCCGGAAACTGAATTCTAGGTCAAAAGTTAGAACAAGTTGAAATCCCCCTTCCAAAACTCACAAAACAAAGGAAAATGCCTAAATATGGGTCCCAGATCCCGCAAATCAGAGGTTTGGAGAGGCAGACAGTGGAGATAACAAAAAAGTTAGTGATTAGTGATCGTCGATATCACATATCAGTAATCGGGGGTTCTAAAATCCCACATCCTGTGGTTCGGAGGTGCATGGACATATCAGTAGGGTCCAATTGGCATATCGATGGAGTTCTAGCGATATCAGAGCATAGAGTTGCGGAGTCCAATCATCATATCAGAAATTGGCAAGGTACAGGGCCCATCGCATTTTGGTAGTCAGGGGTTTGCAAAGGATGGGAAGGTGACCACGTTTCAAAATCATCGATATGTGAATTGTGATGTGAAATGAAATTTTTGGGATTGGAACTTAAAATATATGGCTAGTGTTAAAGTCCTAGGAAATGCCGAACTAAGATTTTCTTGCAAAACCAAGGCATGTCAAGACTTTTCTTTCTCCTTCTAAAGGGACGTGTGGCAGTAAGAAATTGGTTCTCATAAGTTCCACACAACAGCTGACATCATCATGACGTGGCCATATGGTGGATATGTGGCAGGAAGATTCATATTTTCAAGGATCAGATAAGGCTCAAAAAGGGTGACATGTGTCACCACTCACAAGATGATATGTGTTAGTGATGTGGTGGTGACGTGGCATTGATGATGTCATGTATTAGAGAATGTTGATTGGAGGTTGAGGCATTTTGTGCATTATAATGGAATCACTGATTGGAATTCTCCAATTGAGAGGCTCCAATAAGGAGGCTAGCACTACAGTCACGAACAACTCAAAGAGCCAAGGGTTATCAACACAAGGGGCGGCGTCATGAATATATATGTTTATATGGTAAAACATAATGTTGGGTAGAAACTATGTTAAAAGAGTATTATACATAAATTTTGGCAGAGAGGATTTTTTCCATTAAAACCTGCATGTGTGCCCTCCCTCATTCCCTCTCTAGCTGGAAGTGGGCTAAGTCACTCATTAGGGATCGCAAGTTTTGGACAGTGCAACCAAATACCATGTTATGAAATCATTGATCTTAGAAGTTCTAATAATATAAAGGCCCTATGCATATATATGTCTGGTCCCATGTGTTTTATGTTGGGACCGATATAATGCAACGTTTCAAAGAATCAACCCCTTGTCCCAAGTAAAAGGGCTTAACCCAGGAATATCAAGTTAATTTTTTCTTATAATTGACCCGATAAAGCATTGAAGGATTTTTGACGTGATGGTTAGCTGTTCTAGGACATACATAATCTCTTTTTAGTTTACCTTTGCATGCATGAATTTGAGAGATATCTAAAATATCTTTATTTTTGTAATAAAGTCATGACTATTATTTTCCAAAACAGTTATGTAAAGAATTATTTAAACAATTTGTGAATATGTAATATGGGTTGGAACTTGTATGAAGAAAGGTTGTATATTGATGTAAGTTGTACATTATAATGAAAGTGACCAATTTGCAGTAATACAAAGAGTTTTATTCCAAGATTCCCGTTTCAAGAAATTGGTGATGTACTATCTCTTGTGAAATTGTTTACTCCTTCGGTTTTCCATATGTTTTCTATCTTTATTGTTTCAATAAGACTAAGGAGCGAATTTTCTTAATTGTACTCTGCTCTGGATTGTAAAAAATATCAATGTTTTATGTCTGACATTAAATATATAATTCACCTTAGTATTCTCTATATTTAATTGAACCTTAGTCATATTCATCTTTTCCACTACACAGACAATCTATGAGATCCAGAATCTTGCCTATCCTGCCCTGTTACAAATGCTCTATTATTTTGTGATTGATTGCCTCAAGTTTCATGAATTCATGCCCAATGGAATTTCCCTGCATCATTTAACCAAACCTTGGAAAAAACCCACCTCACACTTGCATAACAAAAATATAAATCATATTGATTGATCCCTCTATAATGCTGGAAGGGCTAGATCCCAACTTTTAAAGTGGTTTTGTCCTTACCTCTTGTTTCTCTCCTCAGCCTAGGGAATTATGGAGTGATAACATTCTGGAAACCATACTGGGGAGAAAGGTTTTATCTTCCTCAAGAAAGAGTATCAATTTTCAGGTCTCATTTGTTGATGGTGGATAGTATTCAAACATATGAAGGTTGAAACATTCACCTAGTGACTCCAAATAGTTTCAAGCTGATCTAAAGACTCCACTAGCAGTAGGATCTAGAAATCAAGATGATTTCTCAATCTAGAAGGTATGCTCGTATGCATCACATTCATATTCCAAGATTTACGAATCGCATGCTTGATTTAAGTTGGCAAACTTATTTACCTACATTTAGATATAAAAAAGGAGGTGATAATACTTTGCATCTGATTAAATTTCATATGCATATCTGTAAATTTAAAGTTAAATTTCATGACGATTGTCTTATGAAGATATTCATGGTCCTTGGAGGGAAATGCACAATCATGGTATGAAATCTTACCAAATGGTTGTTTATATTCTCTTAGAGATTTTTGTATAGTATTTTATGAAAAATATAAAGAACATCATCCTTCTTTATTACTGGTCAAAGATTGTTACACACCTTTTGACCATTTTATTAAGGATTTGGAAAATTATTATGAGCATGATCAAGTTATGGATGATGAGATTATAGAGGTTATTCATGGGAGACCTTTCAACCATGAAGAAGGTGTAGAAGCTGGCTGCTATGACACTCAAGAAAATTTTCAACAACCTTTATAGATTTCAAAAGAACAAGAGAACAAGCACCCCAGTTTTAAAGAAGAAACAAAGATTACATATGATAGTTTGTAGCAATCTTCTCAAATCTTCAGAAATGAAAATGATCATTCTATTTGCCTTTCATTCCCTCTTTCTCCTGAGTTTTTAATTTAGGAAAAAAATTTGAAAATCAGAATTCTGAGTTTGCTTACATGGAAACTCAAGAAAGCCATGATCCATCCATTATTTTCAGTAGCAATATGCTACAAGTTTGTTCCTTCAAGCTTAATGCAGAAATTTCTAAAGAGAAGATTCATGAAACTACATGCATAAAGATTCACAACAATGAAATTATTTAGGATAATTATGTAGTAGAGCATATTGTTCTAAATCCCATGGGTGTGGACCTTCTTGTTATTCAAGATGTAGATTCCTTTATTGAAGATCTGCCTCCAAATTCAGATAATGAAGAGTTTGTTGAAGAAGAACAGTTTGTCCTGGATCCTATGGATGTACACATTATTACTGAGAATAGGGTGGTTGCCTCAATTGAAGAGGGGAAGATTAATGAACTGAGTGATCCCATTTCTCCATAACGAATTCCTCTCATCGATCATCAAGTGAAGGTAACCAATTATGTTTTTGAATATTCTTTTGTTGGCCTCTTGGAGCCATCAAAAGAATAGTATTGTCATCCCATGGTCAGTTTGTTGCGGG
The DNA here is from genome assembly GCA_000404065.3 of Pinus taeda. NCBI lineage: Eukaryota > Viridiplantae > Streptophyta > Pinopsida > Pinales > Pinaceae > Pinus > Pinus taeda. The sequence continues at coordinate 197,587 of APFE030847594.1, read as the reverse complement.
ATTTGTGGAAGTTTGTATTCCTTACCAATGTTGGTTTTCAGAATCAGTTGAATCTTGAGTTTCCATTACTTTTCTTCTTTTGTTTGCTAAAGGTAACTATGAGCATCACATAATCAAGTAGCCATTTTCTTGATTGGCTACATTGGAGAGAAGAAATCACCTAGTGTATATACTTTCAGCAGGTGTGGACAACCATCATCAATGTTTGAAGCATGAGGAGAATTCCCTAAGACTTCGGTGATGTGTTGTCAAATTTGTTATTTCCTTTAAATTTTTAATTTTTGTAATCAGTTTTAAGTCAATTGAGTTTAAATATTTTTTCTTTTGACTTTGTTGCCCAAGAGAGAAGGCTACTAATCTACGGTGTCCTTGACACCTCACAAGGAGGATACCATCCCCATTAGAGTCAATGTTAGGGTCCTATATTATAGTTAATCATAGTCTGTATGTCCATTTACTTATTTTGGGAGTCTACTTGTGAATCTTATCTTATGAATCACTAGGTGTTATAGCCTAAAGTTTCACTCCTAAAAAGAGTCATTCAGTTCTTAAAATTATGTGGTGAAATAAGTCTTAGGTTGGGAAGGATTTTTTTATTTTCAAGGTTCTATAAATTATCTATCAGGTATTTTCATGATAAAGTACTCAGAAGTAGCTTTCCAATGCCCTCTATAACCCCCAAAACTGACTTCCAAGTAAAAAGCTAGAGCAAGTTGAAGTTCCCCTTTCAAAACTCACAAAACAAAGGAAAATGCCTATGTATGGGACCTGGATCCTGCATATCAGAGGTCTGGAGAGGCTGACAATGGAGATTAGAGAAAATTTAGTGATTAGCAATCACTAATATCGCATATCAGTGATCATAGGTTCTAAAATCCTGCATCTCGCAGTTTGGAGGTGCATGGACATATCAACGATGTCTAATTGGCATATCAATGGGGTTTTAGCAATATCAAAGGCTAGAGTTGTGGATTCTAATTGGCATATCGGAAATAGACAAGGTACAAGGGCCATCATATATCGACAGTCAGGGTTTTGCAAAGGATGGTAGGGTGACCATGTTTCAAAATCACCGATATGTGAATTGCAATATGAAATGAGACTGTTGGGATTGCGACTTAACATATATGGCTAGTTTTAAAGTCTCGAGAAATGTCAAAACAAATTTACAAAGGATTTGCTTGAAAAACTAGGGCAAGCCATGCTTTTTCTCTCTCCTCCCAAAGGGATAGATGGGAGTCAGCAATTAGTTCCGATAAGTGCCACACGATGGCTGATGCCATCATGATGTGGCTATATGGTGGACATGTGGCAAGAATATTCAAAATTTTCAAGGATTAGATGAGGTTGAAAAAGGGTGACATGTGTCACCACTCATAGGATGATATGTGGCAGTGATGTGGCATTGATTATGTCACGTATCAGAGATCCGTGATTAGAGGTTGAGGTGTGTTGCGCATTATAATTTAATCATCGATGGGAATTCTCCGATTGAGGGGCTCTAATAAGGGGCCTAACACTATGATCAGGAACATCTTAAATAACCAAGGGTTATCGACACAAGGGGCAGTGGCATGAATATATTTGTTTATATGGTAAAACATAATGTTCAATAGAAAATATGTTAAAATAGGATTATACATAAACTTTGGCGGAGAGTATTTTTTGTGTTAAAACCTGCCTGCGGGTCCTCCCTCATTCTCTCTCCACATTAAATCGAACTAAGTCACTCATCGGCAATCGCAAGTTTTGGGCAGTGCAAACAATTACCATGTTACGAAATTGTCGATCACCAAAGTTTCAATAATATAAAGGGCCCACTCATATATATGTGTGGTCACATGTGTTTTATGTTGGGACCAGTATAATGCAATGTTTCAATGAATTGACCCCCTATCCCAAATAAAAGGTCTTAGCCCCAAAAGATCAATTTAATTGTTTTCGATAAGTGACGTAATAAAGCATCGAAGGATTTTTGAAACAATGGCAAGCCATTTCAAATTGCCCGAGAAAGTGGAATGAGACAATAAATAAAAAACGCCTATGAAAGATTGTGAAGAGGTGTTAACAACCATATGGATCGGTAGCTGTTGAATCATGAGAAAGGAAAAATAGAATGTTTTGAATGAACAATGTTTTGAAAACAAATACAACCACTCAGATTTCAAAAGAGGATTGGTATTAGAAAACCATTTCTCAGTTCAAAAGGCTAAGAATTTTCCAGTAGAAACGAAGAAAAATGAAGGATCAGTTGCAGAGGGTCCTATTTTAATAGAAGAAACTCTTAAATTGCAGCTGGGGACCTGTTCTACTTTCAAGGAAGTAGTTCACCAGTTTTTATGTTGTCTAAATATGAGCATATTTCTTATAACTACTCTAGGACATTTAAAATCTCTTTTTAATTTATCTTTGCATGCATGAATTTGAGAGATATCTAAAATATCTTTGTGTTTGTAATAATGTCATGACTATTATTCTGCAAAATTGTTATGTAAAGCATTAATCAAATAGTTTGTGTGTTAGGGTCCCACCCTAACCCCCTTATTATGTAGTAGGATAGAGTCATAGTAAAGAGTGAATAAAGCCCATATTAATAATTGTAAGTGGTTAACCCATAATTAATGACGGGACCACAGTTAGTTGCAAATGGGCCATGGTATTAGATAGATGTTATTAATAAAACCCATGGTATTGATCCATGGTATTGCATGTATGAATCATATATAAAGGTTAGAGACTCCCTGCGAGGAGCATCGTGTCTTATTTTGTCATCGAGCTCTGCTCTATTGGAGGTTGCCCCCTCGAAGAGGCAAGTGAACATTGCTTTCTGAATAATAAAATACTTGTTGTTTTTACTCACTATTCTATGTTCTGGGTATATTGCTTCACATATTTGGTATTCTGGTATTGTCTTGCAGGTTAAGAGCATAACAAGTGGTATCAGAGCACTTTCTAGGGTAGGTGGGATCTCCATTTATTAGCAATTTGTTTTTTGGCTAGAGACGTGTTCCAGCGTCTTTAAACCATGGGATCTGTCGTTGGGCACATAAACCTATGGATTTGGGGAGGCATGCACGCAGGAAATACAAGAGGTGGTCACGCTTGTTGGACTCCCTTGTAACCCCTGTGGGTACCCCTTCAAGTAGTAGTGCATTAGACAAAACCGCGTACGGACTATCTTCCAAGTACCCTCTGGGTATATCGGAAGCCCCCTAGCTCCTTTGAAACCTCACCATAGATAAACCGTCGGCTGTCTTGCTGCTACAGTACACCGAGAACAATACTCAGAGAGGTTACTCACCCGTACGATAGGGTAGTCGGGTTGTATGGCTAAGGGTACGGTTGATCCTCCTTAGTTAGAGCCCTGAAACATTGGGCTGAGTACTACTGTCAGACCCTTATGTATATTGCGATCTGTAGCACCTGACACTCCTCGAAACCATAGTTCCCTTTTCTATCTTGGGATCACGCATAATCTCTGATAGATCAGATCTCGTAAGGGGGTTTGCAATAGCAGCAGACGTCAGTCTCGCAGTTCCGAGTTAGCAGACCAGCCAGTCCGATCTACTAGATCCAGCAGATTTGCAGCAACACTTTGTTCCACTGATCAGAGTTATCCGATCCGCCATTCAGATCTCTCAGATCCACCAGATCTGAGTAGTTGTGTGGGGTTCCTATACCAGGGTGTGCTTTTCATAGGACCTTTGGCAGCATTGACATTTTGAGGATTCGGCTACTGTAGTATTCCTAAGCAAGGAGTAAAACTTCATTAGGAGTTTTCAAAAAAAAATTATGTGACTCCCGGGGCGCTTATGGTGATCTAGCCCATCAGAATCAGGACAACGAACTTAGCACAGTGGTACCATTCAATTCTTAGTGAAAAAAATTCGGGCAGTCCCAAAATTCAAGAACATCATGTCGGTGCATGGTAGCAACTAGAGCTCAAGCTATGGCCAATGAGAGGATGGACAAACTTGAACAATCCTTGCAAATCCTCCAAGTTCAGCTTGACAAACTAACTAGCATAATTCATAAGGGCAAGGAGGAAGCCTGCGAGGAGGCGTATATTGGAAATGAACACAGTGAGGGTGAGTCTAGCTACTCTCTTCACCTCTAGGGCACCCACCAACAATCCCATCCGCGACCTCCCAAGTTGGATATGCATAAATTTAATGGTTCGCACCCGGCCACATGGATAGCACAAATGGAGTAGTATTTCAATCTAAATAACATCTTAGATAATGAGACTCAGCTTATGGTGGGGTGCATATACTTGGACAATGAAAGGTGGCAATGGTGGGAATGGCATCAATGTTGCAATGGAAGTTTTGTGTCTTGGACCACCTTCAAAAAATCTCTTACAGAACGCTTTGACAAGGAATCTTATTTTTTGGGTCATCTTACTAAGCTTCGACAGACTGGCACAGTGGATGAATATGTTACAGCCTTTGAAGCCTTAGCTTTCCACACTAGGGGTCTCTCAGATGTGTTCTACACGGAATGTTTTATCAGCGGCCTTAAAGAGGCCATACAAGCCCACGTCCTACTGCACCACCCTCCCACATGGACGGAGGCTTGCAAGGTAGCTTGTAACATGGAACGTGCATTAGCAGCCCAGTCCATTCGCCCAAATTTCACCACCAAGGGTTGCCCCCCACAAGCTCACAGCACGACTCAAACACTTAAGGTTCAAAAAGTGTCACCTGCAGAAATGGCTGAAAGAAGAAAGCAGGGATTATGTTACTACTGTGATGAAAAATACTCCCCAAGTCATAAATGCAAGGAGCCCAAATTTTTTCAAATTGATGCCACTGATTACAGCCCATCGGAAGAAGATCCACCAGTTGAGGAACCTGAGGCGGTAGAAGATGACAACCAAAAGGACAGTGTCCCTGACGAACCGGTTATTTCGTTGCATGCTTTGGCAGGGATTTCCTCACCTCAAACTCTCAAAATCAGAGGTTTTATTAAACATCGCCCAGTAGTAGTCTTCATTGATAGTGGAAGTACACATAATTTCATCCATCAAAAAGTCGTGGAAGAAGTGCATTGTTTTGTACGAGCAGTTTCTAACTTCCAAGTCCAAATTGCGGATGGAGGCACAATGAAATGTGAAGGCCATTGTGAAAATGTAAAACTTCAAATGGGGGATTATCAGTTGAAGACCCACATGTTTACCATACATATGGGAGGGTGCGACATTGTCCTCGGTGCTGAATGGCTTCACACTCTGGGTCCAATCACAATGGATTTCCAGGAGTTATATATGAGTTTTAAGCAGAACAACTCCACACATACTCTCCATGGACTCCAGGTGGGAGCTCCCTCTATCATCAGCTCGCATAGGATGGAAAAATTGCTAAAAAAGGGCCATCATGGAGTTATAGCTCAATTTAATGCCATCCAGGCAGTCGAAACCAAGTCTCTGCCAATTCATCTTGAGATGCAACAGATTTTAAATAACCATCTGCCGGTTTTTTACAAGCCTCATGAGCTTCCACCCTCGAGAGGGGAACATGATCATAGCATCACCTTGGTTCTAGGGGACCAACCCCCAAATGTGCACCCATACAGATATCCATTCACCCAAAAGAATGAAATAGAAAAAATAATCAAGGAAATTTTGGAAGCAGGTGTCATTCATTCCAGCATTAGTCCTTATTCATCACCGGTGGTCATGGTGCTCAAGAAAGATGGGGAATGGAGGATGTGTCCAAACTTCAGGGCCCTCAATAAGTTGACAGTCAAAGATAAACTTCCCATCCCAGTGGTTGATGATTTGCTGGATGAACTCAATGGAGCTCAATTCTTCACTAAGCTGGATCTTCGCTCAGGCTACCACCAAATTCACATGAAGGAAGTCGACATTCCAAAGACTGCTTTCTGAACTCATGATGGCAATTATGAGTTCCTGGTCATGCCATTCAGTCTTTGTAATGCCCCATCTACTTTTCAGAGCCTTATGAACCACCTTCTCAAACCATATCTCAGGAAATTTGTCCTTGTCTTCTTCGATGACATCCTCATCTATAGTTGCACTTGGGCCGCACATCTTTAGCATGTAGATCTAATCTTGCAACTGCTCCGCAAGCATAAATTATTTTTTAAGATTCCAAGTGTTCGTTTGGTATGGAAGAATTTGAGTATTTGGGCCACATTGTGGGGCATGAAGGTGTCCCCAAAAAGATCCAGGAAATGCAGGATTGGCCTCAACCTAAGACCTTGAAGAGCCTGATAGGATTTTTGGGTCTCACGGGCTATTATGGAAAATTTGTCTGCAATTATGGTCACATTGAGAAGCCCCTCACTCAACTCCTCAAGAAAAATTCATTCTTCTGGAATGATGACGCATAGCAGGCATTTACGGCTCTCAAAAATGCCATGTGTTCCACTCCATTCTTAGCACTACCTGATTTCACCAAATCTTTTGTCATTGAATGTGATGCTTCGGGTATGGGTATTGGGGCGGTCTTAATGTAGGAAGGTCAACCTTTGGCCTTCACAAGCCAACAACTAAGTGGGAAGAATCTAGGCCAATCTACCTATGAGAAGGAAATGATGGCCATCTTACATGCAGTAGAGACCTGGCCACCTTACTTACTGGGGCAACGTTTCCAAATCCGCACAGACCATCACAATCTTAAATATTTTTTGGAGCAATGCCTATCCTCCCCACAACAAAATAAATGGCTCACCAAAATGATGGGGTATGATTATGAGATCCTTTACAAGAAAGGGCAAGAAAATAGTTTAGCAAATGCATTATCTCGCCAATTTGAGGAGGAAAGTACCCTGCTAGCAATTTCCCTTCCCATTCCAGAATGGATTGAAGAGGCTCACAAGGAATGGTTTTCACATCTCGGCCTCTCCCAACTCATTTCTCAATTGCAGGTGGATCCAAATTCCACCAAGGGATACTCGTGGTAGGATGATATTCTTTGCTACAAGGACAGAATCGTAATATCACCAACATCCACCCTCAAAAGCCGAATTTTGGCAGAATTGCACTCATCACCCATTGCAAGACATTTAGGCTTTCAGAAGACATATGCTTTGACCAGAAGATCATTTTTTTGGACAGGCATGAAAAAGGAAATCCTTAGTTTTGTAGCAGAATATGATGTCTGTCAATGCCACAAAGGGGAGACCGTCAAAGCACCAGGCACATTACAACTGTTGCCCATCCTGACATCGATATGGATGGAGGTTTCTATGGATTTCATTACAGGTCTTCCAAAGTCACGAAAAAAGTCAGTCATCATGGTGGTTGTGGACCAACTTTTGAAGTATGCTCATGTCTGCGCCCTACCCCACCCATTTACACCGACTTTGGTCTCTCAATCTTTCATGGATCAGATCTTCAAATTGCATGGCATGCCCACTTCTATTGTGTCCGATCGAGACCCGATCTTCACCAGTAATTTTTGGCAAGAACTCTTCAAGCTACAAGGTACCCAACTAAAACTCAGTACTTCCTATCATCCACAAACGGATGGTCAAACTGAAGCCATCAACAAATGTCTGGAAACCTATCTTAGGTGTTTCACTTCAGAAAAGCAACATCTTTGGGTACAGTGGTTACCTCTAGCTGAATGGTGGCATAACACCAACTATCATGCCACCACCAAAATGACTCCCTATGAAGCAGTATATGGTCAACTCCCTCCTTCCCCTACTTGTTATGTCAAGGGGTGCTCAAAGGTATAAGTAGTGGATCAACTCCTACAAAATTGCGCAACCATGCTCGCCCATCATAAGGAGAATCTTCATCAAGCTCAAAACTGCATGAAGCAATAAGTAGACTAGCATCACTGAGAGTGCCAATTTCAAGAAGGGGATCAGGTATTTCTGAGGCTACAACCATATAAGCAAACATCACTCAAAGACAAGGGTTGTCAAAAACTATCTCCAAAATTCTACGGACCATATCAAGTACTTCAGCGCATTGGAGAAGTAGCCTACAAAATGGCTTTGCCACCCACTGCAAAAATCCATCTAGTTTTCCATGTCTCATGCCTCAAGAAAGTGATTGGGAACAATTGCAGAATTCAAACCAGTCTACCTGAATTGGATGACGAAGGGTCAATCCGGCTCCAACCTGAACAGGTCCTAGACACACGATAACGACACCTGCGTGGCTGCATGATGCAAATTGGGAACTAGCCACTATTCTTCAGCATTTTCCGCAACCTCAGCCTTGAGGAAAAGACTATTCTTAAGGGGGAGGGCATGTTAGGGTCCCACCCTAACCCCCTTATTTATGTAGTGGGATCGATTCATAGTAAATAGTCAATAAAGCCCATATTAATAATTGTAAGTGGTTAACCCGCAATTAATGACGGGACCACAATTAGTTACAAATGAGCCATGGTATTAGATAGATGGTATTAATAAAACCCATGGTATTGATCCATGGTATTGCATGTATGAGTCATATATAAAGGTTAGAGACTCCTTGTGAGGAGCGTCGTTTCTTATTTTGTCATCAAGCTCTGCTCTATTGGAGGTTGCTCCCTCGAAGAGGCAAGTGAACATTGCTTTCTGAATAATAAAATACTTGCTATTTTTACTCGCTATTCTATGTTCTGGGTATATTGCTTCGCATATTTGGTATTATGGTATTGTCTTACAGGTTAAGAGCATAACACTATGATTTTCTAATTGAAGAATGTTTTTTTTTAACACGAAGTTGACAATTCATAGTTAGAACAATGGTTTAACATAAGTATGACACATGAACAAACCAACCATAACAGTCAGATTGTAGAGTGCCTTGAAGATCAACAAACAAACTATCGCATTCATGTATTTTATGATCCCGTAGTTGTTAATATGGAGGGATTTTTTAGCTTGCACATTCAATCATGTTTTCATTGTAGAGACAAGATCCGTCATGAGCGGCCATTTACCTTACATTTTTTAGTTTGCATTTTGCTGAAGCATAATGGAGATATATTATCTAGACTGTTTACATTGACATTTTTGTATCATTTAATCTAGCAATTCTTTCAGTGGTTTAGAGTAGGTGGGTGTGATCAATAAGTTTGTTGGGCAAGCATCCCTTCTAGCACGTGCATTTTCCCTTTACTGCGTTTTTTAGTTTTAGTTTATAGTGAAGTGTACAATTTAGTTTGGATTACAATTTGGTTTTTAGTTGCAAAATAACTGTAGAATACAGTTGCAACTTTTGAGTTGGGATCAACCCAATGCATCAGTCCTCTGGTCTATAGGGGTTCTTGTTTCCATCTATGGTCGACAACATCCCCATGAAGCCAAATCTTATGACAATTTTAGTTGTTAGTTTTTAATAGTGCTCACAATTTCAGCATCAAAACCGATTTGTAATAAATAGGTTTAAAATGATGACACCGGGAGCATCAACATTATCATGTGTTTGAAAATAAAAAAAGGAAAATACGCTGACAACGGGAGTAGCAATGTATTTTTGTAAAAACTGGTCAGTTAAAGCTCTGTTTTTTATGGTACATAATAGTAATTTTGGGCACGCTTTCCAAATAAATGAGAAAAAAATAAAAAAATGAAAAGAGGTTTTTATCCATAATGAACCCTTTTAAAACACCTTTCTCGGTTTTCTATCATATATCATGGTTTTTGAGTTTTGAAGGGATCACTAGATGCTATTTTTCAGGAATTCGTGAGGAAAAAGCTCATGGACAGTTGTTGACTTGCATGCCGCCTCATCAAATTTTACTTGTTGATCCTTATCCCCAACCATGAATCCAACGGAAAAATGGTATTTAGATTTAGATAGGCTTGGAAATATGTTTATGTGCATGTATCTGAGAGACAATTTATCTCTTTTATTTTTAGTAGTTGTAATTAAATATGAAGGAGAAACTTGTTAGAGTTTGTAATTTTATTATAAGGAAAGGCTATGTAATGTAACATAGCTTGGGTTTGGAAGTCTGCTGAGATTTGTATTCTTTATATTTTGATTAATTGAGACTTTAAGATCATACATAATTATTATTTCATGCAAAGATTCTTGTGCCAACAATTTCCTCTCTGTTTTTTCTTCTATGTGATTGTTTTTCCTTTCTCTATTAATTCATTTAGTGTTTAAGCTTCAATATTCAATTAGAGACAAAGGAATAAGAATTATTCACTGCTCTATTTAAATAATACTCATATATTCATCACCCTTTTCCTCTAAATCTTCTTTTGGATTCATCTTGTATGCCCAACTGTAGTGGATTGTTTCCTTCCTTCAACTTTTGGCTACAATGAAATTATTGTCTACCTTCCCTTCTCCAATCATTGACAATATAAAAAAGTATTATAGATATTTGTTATCTCATGTTCCTAACTCCATTGCCCAATGGATTATCTTTATTTCCCAACCAAAATACTTTTTTCAAACTCGGTCACTCTACATATGATCTAGTCAATGTGCTGAATACATAACCAATGATTTTGACTGAGTTATAGAAGGGATCCCCCTTCATATTAAAAGGGATATATTTCAATCCAAAATATTTGTTAGAGGTTAGCTTAGAGTTTTTATTACAACCATGGTTTTCTTGAAGTGATAACATTTCAGCGTCGTTGCCGAGGAGTGAAAGTGAAATTTTCCTTTGGAGAACGACAGATCTAGATTTGATTGCTGATGGTGAATAACATTTAGAAACTATTGAGTTGTACATCATTCATGTAAAAAATCCATTATCAACTTCTAGAAGTCATAACTTTCATGGAAACTCCACTGTCCAAACAATTAATAGCTTGAACTGCATATCTAGTTTCCTAATCAATTAAGATGACAATGTATGTCTCAAATCTTTTTTCTATTGAATTTTAAGGAATATTGGGACAATTTTGATGATAATAAGATTGATGCAGTTTTTTCAACATTTTTACCTATGTATTTATGTTCATGAAAATGTTATTTTGAGGATAATATTCATTTCTTAGAAGCATTTTCTAACAAAATTGAGAAAGAAATTGAAAATTTAGAGGCTCAAGTTCAGCCCCACAATTTTCACTATCAAAATTGGCCTTTTAAAAACCTTTTCCTGCTGAAACAAGAGGATATAGTGTTGCCCTATGATTTTTTGATTGAATAATGTTTTATTTTTGAATAAGTCTTTGACAATTCACAATTAAATTAATTGTTTGACATAAAGATGACAAATGAACAGACCAACCATAATAGTCAAATTGTAGAGTGCCTTGAAGATCAACAAACAAACTATGGCATTCATGTCTTTTATGATACCGTAGCTACCTATATGGAAGGTTTTTTTAGCTTTTGTGTCCAACCATGTTTTCACTATAGATACAAGACCCATCATGAGTGGCCATTGGCCATGAGGTGGCATGTAGTTTCTAGCTCCTTTATGAGATCCACTGCCCCACTTTCCAAGATAACTTCCTGCCCTTGGGGGAAGTTAATAATAGATTACTTCCATGATCATTAATAATTTAATCATTTATATTAAATTCCTAGGACTTAGTGAGTGGTAATCGATAGCAATATTTAACTTGCAACCATAACTCATTCAACAAGGTGTAACTTCAATGTTAGTTTCGAGATATTTATTTTATTAACAACATTATAAATTCTAGATTTACATTCAACCTTTATCAATTTATCATAATGATAGACTATTTTCAAATAAGTATTTTAAATTTAAAACACAATCAAACTTAACCATATATACATATTCGCAACAAAGGCTTCAAGTTAGGGGATATCACATCCTCCCCCACTTGAATTTGACACTGTCCCAGTGTCTGCTCATAAAATATGGAATCCATTCCAAATTTCCAAAATAGATATGGATATGCTTCTTTCAAAGCATCCTCCAACTCCCATGTTTTCTTTTCTGGGATGAAATGCATCCAATGTACTTTAACTTGAGCTATGTCTCTATTGTAGAGGGTGACTACCCTCTGGTCTACAATACATAGAGGTTATTCTAAGAACACTTCCTCTAGTTCTACTTGTATAACATTCCAATCAATGATATGAGTGAAGCCATATACATATTTATTTAGTGATGATACATGGAACACATTATGAATTTTTATATTTGGGAAGCGAGCAAATAGGAAAGTGGTCCAATTCTAGCTAACACTGAAAAGGTCCACAATGTCTCGGTGATAGCTTGGCACAATTGTGAAGTCTAAGTGTGTTTTTATTTTGTTTCACTTTTGAGTATACATGATCACCAACATTGAATTCTTTTTTAACTCTTTTCAAGTTTGCGTAACTTTTTTGTCGATCTTAAGCTATTTTTAAATTCAACATAACTTTTTTAACCACTTCTTTTGCCTTTTTGAGCATATCTTGTCCCAACACTAGCTTATCTTTAGAATGGTACCAACTTAGAGGAAATTTTCATGTTATTCCATATAATACCTCAAAGAGAGTCATCATCAAAGAAGTCTGATATTTATTTTATAAGTAAACTCATCTAAATGGAGATAGTCTTCCTTCTTCCCACTCAGTTAGCCTATCCATAACATGTATTCTCAACATATCTTCTAAGATATGATTGGTTATTTCTGTTTGACCATCATTCTAGCGATGATAGATTGTGCTAAAGTTTAACTTTATTCCCATTCCTTCAAATATACCCTTCCAAAATTTATAAGTGAACCTGGAATCACAGTCTAAAATGACAATTTTAAGCATACCATGAAGTATAAATATCTCCTTCATTAATATTTATGCCATGTTAATGGACTTGAAGGTAGATTTAATATGGATAAAGTGTTTTGATTTACTGATTTTATCTACAACTACCATAATAAAATCATGGTGCCTTCTAATTTTTGGTAAACCAACGATGAAGTCGATTGATATTATATACTAGTTCCATTATAGAATAGGAAAGGGTTGTAACAACCCAACTTGATGTTGATGGGAAGTCTTCACTTGTTGAAATTCCAATAATTTAGCTACATATTCAATTATTTATTTTTCATGTTATGTGAATAAAAATATTTCCTCAACATAGTTATTAACTTTTTATATATAGGATGTCCAATTGTTGGTTTCTTGTGCAACTCATCTAAGGCAAATATTTGAAGATCTGAATCATTAGAAAAATAATCTCTATCTCTATACATTAATAATTCTTGATTATCTACTAAAAAAAAAGTTTCTTTTTCACCTAATAGTTCATATTTTTGAATTTATTCTTTAATTTTCATGTATTCTTGATCAAGATATGTAGTTGATTTAATAGTTTCTATCAGATTTGTTTGAGAACTAGTTGTTGTAATGGCACAAATACGATTTAGTTTTCTACTCAAGGCATCGACAATTTTGTTTTCTTTCCCTTTAATGTGTACAATTTAAAAAAAATATTCACTAAGGAATGTGAACCATCTTGCTTTGCTAGAGTTTAGAATTGGATGGTAAAATATGAATTTGAGACCAACATTGTCTTCTTTTAGCTACAATTTTCTTCCTATGAGATAGTGTCTCACATGTTTAGGGCATGAATGATAGATGCTAGTTATAACTCATGTGTAGCATATAAGTCATGTGTAGCATATTGTTCCACATTGTATTTTATCGTCCTAGATTCATAGCTAATTGCACAACCTTCTTGCATTAAAAATCCTCCCAAACCTTCCTTACATACATCCACACATACAACTAAATCCTTATTGGGATAATCTAATTTCAAGAAGGGTGCAAAAATTGATAGCTGCTTTAATTTCACAAAGCTATCTTTGATCTTCTAATTCGATTCAAACTTTGACCCCTTATTTTGCAAATAAGTAATTAGATATACTAATTTGGAAAATTGATCTATAAATATTTGTAGTTGTAATGAACCTCCTTATAAGGCTATCATTCTTAAACATTATTTCTATACATAACACAATCCTTTCACATTTATTTTAGTATGATTATGCCTTCATTTCCTTTTAACTCTTAGAATATATTATTTGCATAGTTAGATTATGCACTTTTACCATGCATTTCTTCAAATGAAATGCTCGACTTTATTTTTATTGAAACTACAAGGTACAAAAAGGTTGGCCTCTTGCCTTATATAAATACATTCTCTAATGACACATATGTGATCTGAAATTCATTCACAAATCATTTCATCATGGTAATATCATCTTTGAGATTTTTCCTTAATATGAACTCATGTTTATTTCATAATTATATAAGAATATAGAATATAGGATATCAGATATAGATATATATGATGGAACATATTGCACTACCCGACGTTGGATCACACATATATTATATGTTAATCTGTCCTTTTTTCTTGTTCATTTATGAGTTTTCTCTTATATTCATCGTACATCATTGTATTTCATTATATGACCAAAACATCTTCAATGCCAGCAAGTGGAGAATTATAACAACCCATTGTTGTACCATTTTTCTTTTTTGATTAGTCTTTTGCCTGAACTGGAGCTATGGTTGTTACCCTCTTGTATAATAGGGTTATTCAATAGAGATGTCGAATATTTTTAAGTATCCTTAATATATATATAATATAGTTAGTGTCGGATGGTTGGTGTATCGTTATAGTATATATATATAGTATCTAAATTGTAACAGGCTCATTAAGGGTTTACCGCTATATTGGAGGATTCTCTCGATGAACAATTATATCCCTAAATATGAACATATCGTCTTCTACTGGTATATAAAAAAGAAAAAGAGCTTATATTGTTTACCAGTTAGAGGATTTGGTCCTACAAAATTTATCATATTTTAATACATTTATGGTGTTAGTGGGTTTTCTTCCATTTTTATAAAAAAATCCACTTGAATGGTTTTTACATGTTTAAAAAACCTTACCCCTCACTTCAAAATTACTTCAACCACTGCCTCCTCTTTTTAGGAAATTCATTGGCTGATAAATTTGTTCCTTTCTCGAGTTAGCATTTAATTTCACTGTCATTATTTTCCTTACATTATTATGGCCAAGGTTTCTAAAATTAAAACCCTAACCATCTCACATAATTGGGTATAATTTCATCTTGCTTCAAATACTTTGATTCCAAATAAAATATGGTTTTCAATTTATTGCATATTCTTTTACAAACAAAGAGTAAACCTTTATATATTGCAGATTCATATAAGTTTTATATTATAGTCTCTGTTTAGGGTTTTTAATTCTATAAACTTAAATATGTATATGTTATGCAACTAGATCACAAAACAAAAGAAAATATAGATCAATGACTTGAAAATTAGCCTCTTTGAGGGGGAAGCCTTGGGTGATAATTTATTATCCTTCTTATCTTGCTTGAGGGACATTTGTTTGTGTATTTGTAGCTGTAAAAATACCTAGTCACCTACATCAAAACTTATTTGACTATGATATTGATCTTCTTGTTGTTTGATTCGATTTTTTGCTAGAGTGATGTTATCCTTTAAGAGTTGGAGAACTTGTTGTTGATGCTAGATGTGGTATTCCACTACTTGAACCTTATAATTTTCTCTTAAATACAATGTGATGGATGATGGATGGTATCCACAAAGTGCCATAAATGGGTTCATTTTGCTACAATAAGGAAGGAAGTGTTATACTACCATTCAACCAAAGGTAACTAGTTGACCCATTATGTTTGTTTATTAGATACAAAGAAACGAAGATATCCATCCAAAAAAAATTTCACTACCTTAGTTTTCTCGTCAGATTGAGGATGATAAGATGAGCTATGATCTAATTGAGTACCAAGATAAGAAAACGATTATGTCCAAAAATTTCAAGTGAAAATGGGATCTCCGTAACTTATAGTAATATTTGGGCTTCATGTAACTTTTGAATTGTTTCCATAAATGTAGTAGCAATTGTACTGGCTTTAAAAGGACGACATAATGAAAAAATATACACATACTTGTTAAGCATATCAACTACCACCATGATGACACTCTTTACTTCAATATTGGGTAAACCTGTGATAAAATCGATTGTGACTTCCTCCTAATGCTGACTTCGAATAGCTAAAGGTTGTAATAGACTTGGGGTCTTAATTGCGTCAACTTTTTTTTGTTGGCAAACCAAACAATTTGCCTAAGTCTTCTAAATATCATACTTAAGGCCATCCCAAAAAAAGTTCTTCTTGACCCCGAGGTAATTTTTAAATAATCATGAGTGCCCTCCTAAGGGGGAGGTGTGCAATTCCAAAATAATATTTTGTTTCATTTGGGAATTATTACATAGATATAAGTGATATTTATACGATAATGAATCGTGTTTCTATATAAATGTGCCAGATGTATTAATATCTTGCTGCAACTTTTGAATGAGTGTCCACACCTCTTCATTCTTCTATTCATCCCTTGCTTGAGTTTTCCAATCAGGTTGGACAATATAAATGGCACAAATCAACGCTTCCACATCCTCATCCTTTCATGAGAGTGCATGTGCGACAAAATTTTTCTTCCATTTTTTGTAGATGATTTCAAAGTCATAACCCAACATCTTTGTGACCCATTTTTTCTACTCTTCTGAAGATAATCTTTGTTCCAAAAAGTATTTAATACTATCATGATTTTTTTTTATCTTGAATTGTCTTCCCATTAGGTAAGGTCGCCATTTCTTTAGTGCATGTAGTTTTCCAACATTTCCTTCTCACAAATAGGTTTGTATAAATTATTTCCCTTTATTGGACAACTTTAAAAATAAATGGGTCTTCCTTCTTGCATTAAAACAACACCAATTCCATTTCCTAAGGCATCACATTCCACAATAAAGGTTTTTGTTAAGTCTAATGTAGCTAAAACTAGTTCTTGAGGCATTTCCTCTTTAAGAGGTTAAAGCCCTTAGTTGCTTCTGGAGTCCAAGAAAATGCATATTTCTTCAATAATGTTGTTAGAGGTGCTACTATTCTCTCATAATTCTTAAAAGACTTTTGATAATACCCTGTTAGCCCAGGAAATCCTCAAAGATGCTTTATGGTTGTGGGGGTTTTCCATTTCTTATGGATTTAATTGTGTTATGGTCTACCTGAATAGGTTCATGAGATACGGTATGACCCAAATATTCCAGCTCATGTGCTTGAAAGAAATATTTGGAGAATTTTGTATATAATTATTTCTCCTCCAATAGTTTGAGCACCTAGCCAAAAATGTTGAACATGATCCTTTCAAGTTTGTTCCAGATTATTATATCATGAAGTAAACTAACACAAAATTTCTAAGGGATTGAAAATAAAATTCATCAAACCTTGAAATGTGTAAGGTGCATTAATAACCTAAAAGGCATGACCAAAAAATCATAATTATCTTCATGTGTTTTGAATTTTTTTTTTTAATGTCTTCAATCTTCATTTAAATTTGATGATATCCTTAATGAAGATCCAACTTGGTGAAGTAAATTTATCCATGTAATTCATCTATCAATTCACCAATGACAGGAATAAGAAATTTATGTTTGATAATTATATTTTTCATCTCCCTATAATCCGGATACATATGTTGAGCAGAGAACATTGACTAGGTTGAACTATACCGACCTATAAAACCTCTGCAACCATATGTTTAATTTCACTCCTTTGGGCATAGGGATATCTGTAAGGCTTGATGTTTGGAGAAACACATCATAGAATCAAGTGAATAATATGATAATAATCATGAATAGGTGGGAGGCCTCTGGGAACCTCAAATACCTTGGAATGTTTTCCTAAGACTTTTTGGAGATATAGAAAATAGACAATTTCAATGTTTGAACCTCTAGTAAGCATAATTGTGAAATTACGCCCCGTTGTTCTTTCTTAAAAACCTTTTTCCTTCCATTACAAATTATTATCTTCCCTAGTTTCCATGTGATACCCCTTAATTTAATTTCCTTTCTTTCCTAGTTTTTTTCAAGAAGAGTTCTTGAAAACTAAAAGTTATCATCCCCATAGATGTTAACCATTCAACTCCTAGTACAACATCAACACCACCCATTGGAATGGAAAGCATTGGAATATTCAATACATGTTCTCCCATGGTTAGCTTGATGTTATGGAACTTTGTAGAGAAATTTGTTGTTCATCCATTTTCAATCATCTCTTGACACTTTAGTGCTTAATATAGAAAGAAATTCAATTCCTTGAATATCTTACAATGAATATGTAACACCGTACTCCCACAATTACCCAAGTTCACTGCTCCACTAGGGTAAATATGTGATGAAGAGTTACTATGATATGACTCAACCTCTTAGGTATAGTTTAGGAAGCGAAATATTCGAACCAAAACTTTACTGACCACCCTCAAAAAATATAAGACCCCCAAGAGCTAGCCAACTACTCTAGGTGCCCAACCCATGAGTTCGCTTGAATTTTAAATGATCTGGACTTCTAGTCACTCCCATGACAAGATAATAAAATGATTGTAGCCATATAGTCACTCCCATAAGCCTACTTCCCAGTGACTTTCGACTAAGTTACTCAGTTTTTGTGCCAGCGACCCCAATATCTAATCTACTTTTTCAGGGCTAGGATCCAAACCTATGCTCAAAACTTAATGAAAATATCAGAAATTATAAATGACACAAAGAACAAGCCTTTAATTTAAAACTCAATTAGGGACTTAACATGAGCCATCCTAACCATGATAGTAATTCCATTAAACACATCATGAACACGTAATCTATAGGTTATAATTACATATCTAAACATAGGGGTCTCATACTTATATAAGAACCGTCATTAAGGTTTGATGCCCTTTCATAACAGATACAATGTCGTCTAATAGGTATTGCATTCATTTACTAATCAAAACATGATGTGATCCATCACTAAAGTATGTCATAAAGCCATGCTTATAACTAGCATATAACTAGAATAATAACAATAGTAAAACAACCATTAAAGATGCATAATAACAAGTATAAACACTCATGAAATACAAGGGAAAAAAGAGCTCTTCTTAATATATGGAAAAATGAACCAATTTAGGGACTTCCATGTACCACCCAACCATATATTGGGCTAAATAAAATATGTCTTTCAGCCAATCACTCCCATGCCATATTCCAAGCAATAACATTGAACTCAAAACAAAACAACCAGGGCTTCCTTAGGCTTTACCACATATCTTGTCATTACTGATCAAGGGATTTCTAGGTCTAAATCCATCATCTATACAACTAGGCTTTACCATAGTCTCGCCATTACTAATCAAGGGATTCCTAGGCCTAAACAAAGAAACATACACTATCGAGATTTACCACAATCCCACCATTACCAGTCACGAGATTACTATACCTAAACAAGCTTGGATGCCTCCATATTTCTTCACCAATACCTTGAGGAATTTTCCCATCTCTACCCTCAATATTTATCATGTGTCCCTCCATTATGGGTGAAGAGATTCCTAAGCCCTTGGGAATTTTCTTGAGGCCATATCACCTACTTTCAAAACCATCTGACAATCCATAGCTAAACCAGGTAAGTGAACCCCATCACACCATGGTTATCCAAAAGTGGCAACACAAAGTTGAAACCACTATCATACCTGGAAAAACCCATGACAATGACAACAAGAGAACCAAATATTCACATGAATGTACAATGCATTCCAAAACTAGAAAGGAAATCATACATGCAACTCGATACGTGCAAGTAATCCTATTATAGCCACTTGTTCCAACTCTTCCTTTCTTGATATTTTATTCCCTTCACTTCCTTATCCCTCCCTTTACTTCCTTTCTCCAATGCTAGAGTGCTCCAATAATGCTCTATGTGCAAGAGTATGAGAGAGAGAGAATAGAGAGAGATGCAAAACTGAACTAGATAAGGGCTATGAACTAATCCTCAGAACCCTTTTTTATTAATGAGGCCTCTATTTTCTTCAATTTTCTCTATTTTTATTTCAATTTCCTCCTCACATGCAACCTATCACCTTACAGCTTCCTTTTCTCGTATTTTCCATTATTTTCATAAATAAAATGCCAATTAATGACTCTTTTCATTTTCAAAGCCTTTTCCATTTCCTTTTCCAATTTCCCTTAGCCATAATAAACCAAATGAACACCCATTGGGATGTTTTGGCAAATATTCATCTTGAAATACATGTTTGATGGCCTTGGTCTTATTTTGACTTTTTCGATGTTATTACATGAATTTTTAACCCGAGGTTATTACAAACCCCTCCCCCTTAGGGGAACACTATCCTCAGTGTTCTATGACACCTAAAACCAATAAGACCATTGAAAACCAAAGCATACTTCCCATGGAGATTTATAACTTAGATTGATGCAGTTTTTACAATGACCAACTTTCTGAGAAGTGAAACCAACATGAAAAACATAACAAAATGACAACTATACCACTTATTGGAGCTTTATAACACAACCCATTGTAGTATTTACAATGAAAACCATACATAAATATGTACACATACCAAAAAATCATTTTCCTCACCTACAACACATTGAAGGATACATAGCTTACATTTGATAAAACATCTACCATGTATATTCATTGGGCCCAAAGTGCTTCCACTACACTTTGACTTGCTCCATTGCTTAATTATGGAGCATGAGTTGTTTCTACTAGAAAATGCACTAAGGTTCCAACTGGAATTATCCTTCTCGATTGAACTGGAATACAAACCAATCAATCACATGATAAACATAATTTAGGTATCTTTAATGCAATGAAACATGGAAAACATTATGGAATTTCATTTTCGAAGGAAATGCAACTCTGTAGGTCACTTCTTCAATCCTCTCAAGGATATCAAAAGGCCTGCAATACCGAGGTTCTAACTTCACACATGAACCAATACTGAATGAGATCTTTTTGGGCTTGATGCACAAGTAAACATGTTCCCCAACTTGTAACTCCTTAAATGCCTTGTGTTGATATGCATAATGATTCAGCCTTCCTTGTGCTGCCTTTAGATTCTTCTTGATAACTTTAATTTCCTCTTCCATTTCTACCAACATATCCAGCGCGATCAACAACTAGTTTACTGGATCACCCCAACTAATGGGAGTATTGAAACTATACCTATGAATTTCCTCAAACATACTCATCCTTAGTGACTCCTAATACCCATATTTGTAAGAAAATTTTACCAGTGGAAGATACTCTTCCCACTTTTGTTTTTGATGCATAACACACATTCTCAAGATGTCCTCCAAAATCCTATTAATCCTCTCTATCTGTCCATTTGTCCATAGATGAAAATCTATACTCTAGATCTACAATATTGAGAACTGGAGCATTTGTCAACAACTTCTTCAACTGATCAAAACTTTCTACACATTCCTCTATCCATTCAAATTTCTTTCGTTTCCTCTGTAATGATATAATAGGAAAAAAAAATTGTGAGAAGTTCCTGATGAACCTCCTATAGTAACTTGCTAACCCCGTGAATGATATGATCTTGTTCACATTCCTTGGAGATTCCCATTCCATGGTAGCTCTTATCTTTTCTAGATCCATTTCTATGCCTTCCTTGGAAACCAAATTCCCCAAGTAATGTACCTATGTATGAAAGAAACTACATTTTCTAGGTTTGGCATACAACTGAGGCTCTATTAGCAATCTCAATACTATTGCTATGTGTTTGGAATGCTCTTCCTCATTCTGAGAGTATATCAATATATCATCAATTAATACAATAAAAAACTTGTCTAGATAAGGGTGCAACACATTATTCATCAAGCACATGAAAGTAGCTAGAGAATTAGTTAAACCAAAAGGAAACACAAAAGACTCATAATGCCCATACCTGTTCCAGAAAGTAGTATTGTATATGCCTCTTCTTTAATCAATAACTGATGATATCTTGATCTCAAATCAATATTCAAGAACATAACTGCTCCATTCATTTGATATAACAAGTCATCAAGCCTCAGAAACACATGCCTATTCTTGATGCCTATCTTTTTCAACTTCCTATTATCGATGCACAACCTAAGAGTACCATCCTTCTTCCTCAAAAATAATATCAGTCTGTTAGGGCCTAAATCTACTTCAGGCTGAGAAAGGGAGGTCAAGGGTAGCATCAAACCATGCTTAACCTAGTAGCTAGCCCTACCAGGTCGGGAGAGGGCTCTCTCCTTGTCAATCTCAGGAAAATATAGCAAATGAGGCTTGATATGACTGATATAAAGACTAATTTTAGGCTGGGTATATGCTCAAAGGAGTTTGACTGAATTTAATGTTGGTTTGTTGGATCAAAAGTGAAAGGTAGTTTTAGGTCTGGGGAATGGATTGAGTCTTGCAGAGGTTCTGTGGGGCGAGGTGGGAAAATGCTTTAGTACTTTGAAATAAGTCAAATGGGAAATATTAACACAAGAGAGGATTTGAAGAGGGCATGAAAGTATCATGAATCCTCTTCAAATAGTTGAAAACATGTAAAACCAAATAAAACCTAAGGTAGAGCACTGCAACATAAATGAATTCTACCTTTATACTTGATTCATTTAGTTAAGCTGAAAAGAGAGAGATAATGGCACACATAAACACATGACAACTTGAATGAAAAAATAAAAAATAATACTAAATCACCTTGCCACAAGAATCCCACGAAATGATGCAAACCCTAGTCTATTTCCTTGCCAAATTGCAGAGATGAATGTACAATGATGCTCAAAGCTTTCACAAGAGTCCAACCTTTGAAAATGACTGGAAAACACATGATATAGACCTCCAAACCACCTGTGCTATCCATCAGGGGTCGAATCCATGAGAAGAGGGGTGTTTTCAACCATATCTAAACTAGGAACACAAAAATAGGAAGTGGAACAGCTTGCCTCTAAAACCTAGGAAACTAATTCATTCAACTCCAAACCACCTACAACTGATGTATCTACCTTATCAAGTAAATTTTTATCATTTTTATATCATAATACATCAATTTACATCATCTCAGCTCATGAATTTGACCATACGAGAGAAAAATTCAAACTAGAAGAAAACTAGGTGAAAAACAGAGTTTTTGAGCAAAATTACATTTTTTCATCTTGTGCGTAGCACTACTTTTTCTGTGCATAGCGCTTTTTCCAGCTAAATTTAGAGGCCTTCCCCTTCACCAAATTTGCTCCAAGTTGGGTTGCTAGAAATATATTCTTGTCTACCTTCTAGAACAAGTGGAATTTTTTAATTTGGTGCCCATTTTCCCCTAAAAAAATCAGCTCTCCCAACACTACTTCCTGTGTGGCCAAAAAGTGGTAGAGAGGGCATTTTTGAGGTGTTTTTGGCCCTTTAGGTGACCCAAAACTTGTCAAAATTTCCTAGTAATTTCTGGGCATGCACAATTTTTCATGAGGAATCCAAAAATGCAAATTTTTCCTCTAGATGAGGTCCCTATCAAAAGCGAGCGCCAAGTGGCGCCACGCACCTGCCAAAAAAACCTGTTTTTTCCTTGAAAAAATAAAAAATTTCCAAAAAGTTTGCCAATTTTCTTGAAATTTGGCATGAGTGATCTGCATCAAGTACTATGCTGGGCCAATGAAGCTTCAGCTAAGATCTTGAGCTTATCTTGCTCTTTCTTACTCCTCAAAGTCTTCCTCAACTTGGCTTTTAGGCAACTTATCCTACTTTTGCAAATTTTGTTTTGTTCCAAATAGTGATAAGCTATGTGCCACAACATTTTTTTCTCCTTATTAGCTTTCTCAAGTAGCTTCTCCAAGTTCATATTCACCCTCTCTAGCCAAGATTCCTAGTCAGCATCAATCTCTTGTTCGAGGGGTGTCAATTTGATTTTCTTTCTTTTTGTTACTTGCTTGTTTTCCCTTACGGTTTGCAGCTCCATGATTGTCTATTTATCCTCCATCTGCTTGTTCTATTGCTCAAGGTAATTAATGATCTACTTAGCCCTTTCAAGGTTAAGAGATAAGGCATGGATGTTAGCTTCTTGTTCTTTTAATATCTCCTTGAGTCATGAGCTTTGGGAGCCCAAATTAGTATCCTCATCCTGAATCAAAATAAAATCTCTCTCCTGACCTTTAGAAGGCCCTTCCTCATGGAATGGTCGCTTCCATTTATCCTATACCTACTCTACTAAAGAAGAAGGCAAATCCCATTTCACCCTGGGTGAAGATAGCATTTTCTTGTTGTCTGGTGAAGGAAACGAGACCCCTTCCACCCCAGATGGAGATAGTACTCATTTGGCAGCTGCAAATAATCTCCTTGTGCCCTTTTCATAAGTGAAAAACACTGGCACATTGGTAGCTTGAGTCTCATGAACCTTTGGTTTATTTTAAGGCCCTTCTTCCTCTTGAAACACTGATGGGGTCACTTGAGGGCTTTTTAAAACCTCATGTGAAACGAAAGTATCCCATGAAACACTCAACAAACTCAGCTGATGCAAAACAACAATCTTGATCAATGAAAAATGATAAATGTTGTTGAACTGTTGATGCAGAGGTTTTCTTTGCACCAATGTAGCCATTTTCTCAATGTTTATACATATGAAATAGGGGAGGTTCATCATCCTCACTCTAGTGAAATGCATCAATAATCTAACATGATAAGTGTAGAAGCGAGTAAATCCCCCTTCATAGGTGAAGTATTTGATAATAAGCTTCATGAGTGGAGCATAAGTGTCCTGTAGGTATCTGAAGGGAAAGACCCTACTGATTTTCTTTTGATAACTAGCCTTGATATAAGGCTCATAATGCTCTTTTCCCACAAGTTGTCCTTTGTTCCACTATTCACCTACATTTTGAATACCTGTTGCTACAACTATAGTTTCAGAGGTCAAAGTGAAGGAAACACCTGCTAAGTTCACCTGCCCATTGTGAAGATGAAGGACAAAAAGCCTGGCAAGTTCATGGTGGTATTTCACCCTCTCCACCATCTCACAAAACTGGTAGCAAGACTGATGTTTGAAACATGTTATTGTAAGGGGACAAGCCAATAACTCTAAGTGTGGTGGGCTCCTCCCGGATGTGTTTTCCTCCTTTATGTGGTTTTCTTGGTGCATGAATCTCTTGAGAAGAATCACTCAAATTTTCCTCATCCCTTTCATAAGCTGAATCTGTTTCCATATTTGCCACTGTATGGTGCAAAATGATGATTATGAAGATATTTTATTTCATGAATAGGTGACTGTTGTTTTCTTCTTTGCTTTTGATGAATGGGACTGATGAGTGGAAAGTTTTGATGCTTGTTGTAGGGTTATTAGGGAGTGATAGGGTTCTGGGAATGATGATTAGGGTTTGGGGAATAGTGGGAATTAGGTGTTAGGGTTTTAGGGTTTGGGGATAGAGGGTAGATTAGTGTCAATGAGAGAGGGACAAGGGAAGAAAATGTAGTGAAGAGAAAATTATGCAAAGGAGTAAGCAACAGCAAGAATGACAAAAACTACAAAACGCTAGGCAATTTTGCAATATAACTGTGCAACAATTTAGGGTTTGAACTCTCACCTTTCAAAACACCATCAAGGATGACCAAATCTCTTTTCATGGAAAATTCTGAGGGTTTACTTACTTGGAGGAACAGTATTTGGAAAAATGGAGCTTTAGAAGGTTGATTGGATGATTTTTGAAGTTGGTCGACTAGTGCGCCACGCCAACGCCCAAGTGCACTGCGCCTGGTAGGTGTGCCACGTCTGTTCAGAATTCTTTGTAATTTCTGCACCGAGTGCGTAGCGCTAGGCGGGTGTGCCGCACCAGTGCCCAGGTGCGCCGTGCTAAGAAGAAATTTGAAAATTGCTGCAATTTCCCTCTGATTAGCTCAAAACGTGATTTTCACCTTGTTCTCTCTCACTTTTAGCACAAATGAAGTCTTCAACACAAATGATCCCTTTATATACTTTTGACTTTAATTTTTCATTTAGAAAACCCACTTTCTAAAGTTCTCCTTTTCACTTTGTTCTTTAAAACTCTGTTTTGCAGTTTGGCTCTCTTTTTGACAATTGATAGACCAATGTTTGGATTTTCTTATCTCTTTTGCAGGAGCTAGAGTGCAGAAGTCTGGCAAGGTGACCCAGGGCTGCAGATGATGCTTATTACATATGAAAACAACAAAATTACATAAAATATGTACAATAAATGAAAAACCCTGTTCCATTTTGAGGTAAAAACCCTTTATGGAGAAAATCATAAGTAAATTTTGTGATTTTATGAACTTATTGGACATCCTCATGTGACTGCTAGCCTGTTATTGAACTTTTTAAGACCATGATGACAAACCCTAGACCTAATGAGACTTGAAACCCTAAAATGACTTCTGCAACTGAAATGAAATAAAAATAACAACAAATGATCTATACATGCACAAATAGGCCAGTAAATGGATAGCATGAGGGAAATTGGTAAAGAACCACTACCATCAGATGATCCATGACCTAATGGAATGCAGCTGATTGGATGAGACACCTAAAATGCATGCAAAAAGAGAATTTTGATCACTGATGGAGGGATGAAGGTACTGACACTAACATTGGCTCCAATGGGGATTGTAGCTCTTGGGAGGTGCCAAGAACTACAGATCTCTGGAAGGAAAACATTGCCTCTTCCATTGGGCTAAATGGAGTCAATAGCTTCAACAAACATAAAACCAACATCTTGATTCAAAACTGACTCAATTACATGATTGAAAACTGACTCAACCAATCCATACTAAGTAATCAAAAACTGACATCAGATATTTAGTTTTATAGCCTTCACTTCGGGTCCCAAACTAACTAAATGACGGTAGTGAACACTTGCAATGAAGGAAATAAAATGGTATGTACTGTGACAAATTATGACAATAGAAAATATCTCAAAGATAATACCGTTTCAGCAGCCGACCATTGACCAGCCCTCCTGGACAATCTTCCCCATTCATTTCTTTCAGGAGAAAAGCATTTTGACCCCAATATGTAGCAATTCTGAATGGTCCCTTCCACAGATTCTTGAACTTTCCATGCTTGCCTTTTTCCTCATCTCTAGCATCCCGTTTCAGCACTATGTCTTCAATCTGAAACTTATCTAACTTTTCCTTCTGGTCATAGATTTTCTTGATTCTCTCTTATAGCCTGAAGGTATTTTTGAAAGCCTCCTCTCTCGTCTACTGTAAATGGATCACTTGGTTTATCCTTCACTGAAAATGATCCTCTTTGCTGCCAGAGATGTCAGGAACACCATGTCAACACCATATACTAGTTCAAATGGAGACATGCCAATTGATTTCTTTTGAATTACTCTATATGCCCATAGTGCATTAACACGCTTCTTGTGCCAACTTTTTTTGTTTGTTTCCAGTAGCTTTTTGGTGATGTTAACCATTGATTTATTTGAATATTTCTCCAATCCATTACCTTGCAGATAGTATGCAGTAGAATTCCCCAAGGTAATTTGATATTTGTTACAAAAATCAATCATCCTCTTAGATTTGAAAGCTGCCACATTATCTATAATCAGCTTGTTAGGAAAACCAAAACGTGACAAAATATTATTTTCGAGAAACTGAATTACTACAACATCTGTGGCCTGCTGAGTGGGGATTGCCTCAATCCATTTTGTAAAATAATCCGTTGCTGTTAAAATCCACTTATGCTGAGCTGAAGATGTAGGGTGGATCTCTCCAATAAAATCAAGGCCCCACTATTGAAACAAAGCACTTACTTCAACCGGTTTGAGAGGTAGTGGCTATAATTTTCACCTTCCCTGAAAAATTTGACATTTGTGGCAACTTGTAACAGTTTTATAAACATCAGCAAAGATGGTAGGCCAATAGTACCCTACTATCAAAATTTTATTTGTCATCATCTTCCAAAATAGGTGACCTCCATAATCTCCCTTGTGAAAATCATCCATGAATTTTTTTGCTTCCTCCTCAACCACACAATTCAGCAACATACCTCCGGGATCTTTCCAATACAATGCATTGTTCATAATACAAAATTTGGCAGGCTTTAATTTTAGAGTTCTACTTTTATTTTAGCCATTCCTGGTGGCGGTGAAAGATTTTGGAGCACATATACAATATCTGAATACCAAAGAGAACGGATAAAAATTTCATATACCTGAACAAGTGAGTTGTCTTCATCTTCTTCTGACATGGAAACAATCAAGTTTATATCCAAAGCATGCAAATTACACTCCGCCATCAGCTTTGCCAGACCTTTCCCCTTGATGAGCTTTTTTGGCTTTCTTTGCAAGTCATATTCTAACAAAGTTGTGATCCATTTGCCTCGTCTCCCTTCCGGATCTGTCTATACCAAAACATATTTGACAACTGCATTAGGGACATAAGCAAGAATATGAGAATGCAGAATATATACTCGAAAATCTTTCAAATCTTTCACAAAGGCAAGAGCTTGCTTTTCAATAATGTGATACTTTAAGGCTGCATCTCTTATTGTTCTACTGAAAAAGGCAATTGGCTTCTCAAGCTAGTCTCTTTTCTGCATTAAGACCACTACCATAGTATGCTCTGAAGCGAATGAAAATAAAATAAAATCTTGGGAGTAATATAGGCTGATCAAAATCGGAACTGAAGAAAGAGCTAACTTTACCAAATTGAAAGACTTGATAACTTCTTCGGTCCACTTTACTACACTATCTTTCTTTAACATGTTTGTGATTTCCCTCAAATGTTCCACTAGATTTGGCACAAAACAATGTAAGAAGTTCATCTTACCATTGAATGCTTCGATCTCCTTTTTACTACAGGGGAAATCAATTTTCTGAATGGCTTCCACTCGAGCAGGATCGATGTGGATGCCCTCCTTGGATGTGATGTGACTGAGAAGCTTCCCTTCATGCATGGAAAATAAGCTCTTTTTGGGATTAAGAGATATGCCATACTTCCTGTACCACTCAAAAACAATCTTCAAATGGTAAAGATGTTCCTCACTTGAATTAGAAAAAACTGTCAAATCATCAAGATAAACTACTAAAAATACATATTTCTCATTTGCAAAGGTGATATCCATAGCCCACTGAAAAGTTGCACCAACATTCTTTAAACCGAATGGAATCTTGGCATAATGGAAAGTCCCCCACGAGGTGGTGAATGTTGTTTTGTCCCTGTCATCCTCATGGACCAAAATTTGATTGTATCTAGAATACCCATCGAGTAGCGACATACGAGATGCCCCAACCATTATTTGGAGTATGTGGCCCATCTTTGACAATAGATAATTGTCTTTCAGAGACACCTTATTCAAATTTCTGAAATCAATGCATAATCTAATCTCACTTGTCTTCTTCCGCACAGGCACCAAATAGGAAATCTATTTTGAAAATATTATTGGAACAATTATACCAGCCTTGTATAATCAAGTCACCTCCTTCTCTATTGATGGAAGCAACTTAGGATTGATCCTTCTTAACTTTTGGTGAAATGGCTTCTGGTTTGGCTTGATTAGAATGATGTTCTAAATTATACTTTTATTGTACTCCTTCAAATCTGACTAGTCCCATGCAAATACATCAGTAATTGAAGACAATAAACTAATCTATTTTGCCTTTACTTGAGGAGGCAATGCATTTGATAACTTCACCATCTTTGGATTTTTTGTTGTTCCAATATTCACATCCTCAACTCTCTTTTTAGTCGGCATCAAACTTAGCTTCTGGGCTACATCATCTTGGTCAGATGATCCCTCTAAAGGTATAAGGCATTTAGGGATGACATTATCCTTCAGCAGCAAAACTTCCATCTAATTTACTTCTAAGTCTAGTTTGCCATTATCTTGCTCACCATCTATAGAAGCGTCTTGATATTTGCCTTCATTTCGTAGAAATTCTTCATTCTCTTTGTCATCTTGAAACACCTGCCAATATCATTGATTATCAAGGAAAGTTGGGCGATGTTTCACATGCATTTCAAACTTATTGTTTGAATTCATCGGAATCTTCAAGTTACTTTCTGTTGTTGCAAGGGAATTTGCGATAACATTCTATGCACGAGGAACACATGTCAAGGTAAAATCTAGAAACAACCTCAAAATGTCTAAAACCGCATTATGGTAAGCCCTCATTCGAGGGTGTTTTTCTTGGTATTTTCCCTTGACTTGCTTAAATACTAATTTGGAGTCGCCATAAACTGAAATTCTTTTTGCATTCAGCTTTTTGAGGATTTTCAAGCCTGCAGTTAATGCCTCATATTCTTCTTCATTATTAGAACTATAAAAAGCCAACTTGTATGAACAAACTCTTACATTACTTGGGACTTTATTTGGTGAGAAAATAGGGTTGCGTATCCAAATACCAATTCTAGCAGCTTCCCTACCTATTGGTCCATTAAATTCCATACTCCACAAACTGACTTCCTCTTCCAAGTGCTAGAATTCTACTTGTTTTTCTTCCATTAGCTATTGTCCATATTTTTCTTGCTGTTGGTGGAATGTTGACTGTTCAACGGTACTTTCAAGCCTTTGCCTCTCTTGATGAAGTACAACTTTGAAATTTTCTGTAATCTCGGGTATATCTTTAACTTCAACTAATTTACTATTTACATCATTGAAACCACTATCAGAATAAAGAATAAAATACTCTAAATCTGTATGTACATAATTAATTGGATGATTCATAGGTTTCTCCTTGCTTGTGATCAAATACTTCATCTTTTTCTCCCTATATAATTTCCTCATCTGACCAAACATGGGAATAGTGGCATGGAGAAATATAACTATAATGTCCCTTTGAGTTTTGCACCCCATGATCTAGATATAAGCATCCCAAATCTAGGGGGAATGTCAACCACAACTACATCCATAAGAACATTTTTCATTGGAATTTGATCCAAACTTACAACCAAATCTTTAATGAAACCAATACATCTTACTATACTGGAATCAAAGGAATAAAGGTCATGATACTTTCGAGTGATGTCCAAACTCAATTTTTCCATAATTGCCTTTGGCATCAGGTTGTGAGACGCTCCTGAATCAAACATGGCGTTGTGAAAAACATAATCGTGCAATCTAAGGCTGATGTAAAAAGGAGCTACATCACTATCCTCAGGTTGGCCTTCTAATGTCAGACCAAAGATAAGTTCTAGTTGGCCATCTTCCACATTTACCATATCAAACAGAGGATCTATATTCAAAATCTTATCCACTTGACCTTTATAACTACCATTCTTCATTAATTCAGTCAAAAGTATTGACACTTTTAACTTAGGAATTTCATTTTCTAAGCTAAAGGTTGTAGTTTTCTCTACCTCTTTGACTGGAGAATCTTTCTTTTCAGTTTTCCCCTTTGTTGCACTTGGCTGATTTGACTTTTTGTTTGCTGATTGCACTTTACTAGAAGTAGGATATGTTGGCTCCTTTTCCTTTTTCTGCACATTTGGAGATTCATTCTTTGGTGGTGTTGGTTCCTTCTATTTTTGAATTGGATTGATAGGTACATCCCTACTCCCAAGTGAGTATTGCCTTTGTTGCTTTGTCAATGCATTCATGTACCCTCTCTGATATTCATTTGATTCCTCTTCTAGGACTGTTTCATTCTCCAATATAAAATCTTCATCTGTTTGTTCGACTGGACTTTCTGAGTACTCTTCATCTTCGATGATATAAATTGGCAAATCATCGGGTGTAAAAAAGTGAGTCTCTTCTCCTACTGGAGCTTCATTATCTTTTGATTTAGTGCCCTGGACATAGTTCTGTTGTAATGGTGTTTTGACTTGTTGTTGAGCTGATGGATCTTGCACTCTTTTCTCGCATTGCTTAATTCTGAACTATAGTTGCTGCTGACCATGAAAATTTGGGTTTCTGACCTGTGTTTCGGGCTTATCTGCAATGGTGAATCTATCAAACATCTTCTCAATCTTACAGAGAAAATGATATAGGTATAAGCTTCTTCCTTTATAGTCATCTTCTTCCCAGTCTTTGTGCTAGCTCTCTTAGCTAAAAAAATTGCTTCAACACTTACTGCAATTTTCTACATGTCCTCCAATGTAGCCGGGTCTCTTTCTCTCAACTGATATGCCATATCAATATCAGAACCATCGGGAAATTTGATCAAAGCCAGCCCCATAGGTGGCTTGATATCAGTTGGAATGGCATTATAAACAGTATTGAATCTAACACAGTAATCTTGGACACATTCACCAACATTTCTCTTTATGTTTTCATACTCGGAAAGGATTTGGAGTGGATTTTTCTTTACTTCCCAGCGATCCAGAAATTGTCTATGAAGAACCTCTAATGAATTGATTGTTCTAGTAGGCAATGCTCTGAACCACCTTTGCACTTTGCCTCCAAAAGTTTGCACAAATAATCTCATAGTTACATTCTCTGCATCTATCTCGTGGAGATCAAAGAAATCACTCATCCTATCAACATGCTACTGCGCTGTGACACCTTGAGAAGTATCAAACAATGGGATCTTGCTTTGGTAATTAGTAGGCATGGCATCCAAGTTCTGTGGCAAAACAAGAGGTGCATATCTGGCAGCCATTGCTCGAGGTGGATTTACAACTGGCTTTGGGGATGTAGGAGGAGTTGGAACAATGATAGAAGCTGATGGGACTAGTGTATGAGGTATCAAATGGGGTGAAGAAATTCTTGATGTTTGAGGTGTAGAAGGAATGGATGGGGGTGAAGGCACTGCAGATTTCTAATTAGATATGGCAGGCTGCATGGGAATGGTGGGAATAAAATGAGTTTCAGTAAAAAAATTTGAACTAGACACAACGGTAGATGAACCAAGAGTAGCAGATGCAGATTCTAAGAACTCAGGAATACTGGTAGCCATAATTGAAGATTGAAGATTCAGAATATAAGCGTAAATTGATCAATTTTCTCTTTCCGTTTCAAGATCTTTGATAAACTCTGGATTTAGAGTAGTAGCACCAACTACACTTTTAGACTTAGTTTCAAACAACGATAGCTCAAAATGTTCATCAAATGGGAGATCTTCAAGATATTAAAAAAAAATCGGGCATGAACGAGATCTAAACACAGGAATCACAGAACTTTCTTGGCGGAGAATTCTTGGAATGAGATTTGGGTTTTCATACACGGGAGGAGGATTAGGATCGGGATTGGCTCTAGTCTATTATCTGGAAGTCAGTGTGTTGAATTATTCCCAAAAATAAAAATGACATTACAATCTCATTAGCCTGCGGAATTCTAAACTCAGCATCCAAAAGTCTAGAATTATTTAATGTACTGGGGAAATTTGCAATTCAGATGTTCAGTTTATAAAACTAAACCAAAGATTGACTGAAGCAACATTAATCTACTTATGCACTCATAAAGCAAGTGCAGTTCGAAGGCTACCTGGCTAACTTTAGGCTCTGTCTATAGTTTATAAAGCCAAGAACACTAACAAAAAAATAAACTTTTCTTTCCCATAATGGACGCCACTATGTTAGAGCCTAAATCTACCTCAAGCTGAGAAAGACAGGTCTAGGGCAACATCAAACCATGCTTAACCTAGTAGCTAGCCATACCAGGTCAGGAGAGGGCTCTCTCCTTGTCAATCTCAGGAAAATATAACAAATGAGGCTTGAGATGACTGATATAAAGACTAATTTTAGGCTAGGTATATGCTCAGAGGAGTTTGATTGAATTTTATGTTGGTTTGCTAGATCAAAAGTGAAAGGTAGTTTTGGGTTCGGGGAATGGACTCAGTCTTGCAGAGGTTTCTGTGGGGCGAGGTAGGAAAATACTTTAGTACTTTGAAATAAGTGAAATGGAAAGTCTTAAGACTGGAGGGGAGTTGAAGAGGGCATGAAAGTACTAGGAATCCTCTTCAAACATTTGAAAACATGTAAAACCAAATAAACCCTAAGGTAGAGCACTGCAACATCAATGAATTCCACCTTTATACTTGATTCATTTAGTTAAGATGAAAAGAGAGAGATAATGGCACACATAAACACACGATAACTTGAATCATAGAAGGAGAAACAATACTAAATCACCTTGCCACAAGAATCCCACAAAATGCTACAAACCCTGGTCTATTTCCTTGCCAAACTGCAGAGATGAATGTACAATGATGCTCAAAGCTTTCACAAGAGCCCAACCTTTGAAAATGACTGAAAAAACACATGATATAGACATCCAAACCACATGTGCTATCCATTAGGTGTCAAATCCATGAGAAGAGGGGTGGTTTCAACCATATCTAAACTAGGAACACAAAAATAGGCAGTGGAATAGCTTGCCTCTAAAACCTAGGAAATTGATTCATTCAACTCCAAACCAACTACAATTGATGTATCTACCTTATCAAGTCAATTTTTATCATTTTTACATCATAGTACATCAATTTACATCACATCAGCTCATGAATTTGACCATAAGAGAGAAAAATTTAAACTAGAAGAAAACTAGGC
Source organism: Pinus taeda (assembly GCA_000404065.3). Lineage (NCBI taxonomy): Eukaryota > Viridiplantae > Streptophyta > Pinopsida > Pinales > Pinaceae > Pinus > Pinus taeda. The sequence continues at coordinate 163,396 of APFE030847594.1, read as the reverse complement.
GAAAAATAGAGTTTTTGAGCAAAATTGGCATTTTTTCATCATGTGCGTAGCGCCACTTTTTCTGTGCGTAAAAATTTTTCCCAGCTGAATTTGGAGGCCTTCCCGTTCACCGAATTTTCTCCAAGTATTGGAAAGGCCTACCTGTCTGATTTCTGGGACAAGTGGAATTTTTGAATTTGGTGCCCATTATCCCTTCCAAAAATCAGTTCTCCCAACATTGCTTCCTATGTAGCGGAAAAGTGGCAAAGAGGGCATTTTTGAGGTGTTTTGGGCCCTTTAGGTGACCCAAAACTTGTCAAAATTTCCTAGTAATTCCTAGGCATGCATAATTTTTCATGAGGAATCCACAAATGCAAATTTTTCCTAGAGAGGAGGTCCCTATCAAAATCGAGCACCAAGTGGCGCTACGCACTTGCCAGAAAAACCTGTTTTTTCCTTGAAAAATTCAAAATTGCCAAACAGTTTGCCAAATTTCTTGAAATTTGGCATGAAGGATCTGCATCAAGTACTATGCTGGGCCAATGAAGCTTCAACCAAGATCTTGAGCTTATCTTGCTCTTTCTTACTCCTTAAAGTCTTCCTCAACTTGGCTTTTAGGCAACTTATCCTAGTTTTGCAAAAAAAAATTCGTGCCAATTAGTGATAAGCCATGTCCTGCAACATCTTTTTCTCCTTATTAGCTTTTGTAAGTAGCTTCTCCAAGTGCATATTCACCCTCTCTAGCCAAGATTCCCAATCAGCATCAATCTCTTGCTCGATGGGTGTCAATTTGATTTTCTTTCTTTTTGTTGCTTGCTTGTTTTCCCTGATGGTTTGCAATTCCATGATTGTCTGTTTATCCTCCAACTACTTGTTCTGTTGCTCAAGGTAATTAATGATCCACTTAGCCCTTTCAAGGTTAAGAGATAAGGCATGGATTTTAGGTTCTTGTTCTTTGATGATGTCCTTGAGTCTTGATCTTTGGGAGCCCAAATCAGTGTCCTCATCTTGGATCAAAATAAAATCTCTCTCTTGACCTTCAGAAGGCCCTTCCTCATGAAATGGTTGCTTCTGTTTATCCTGCACCTACTCTACTGAAGAAGAAGCCAAAGCCCCTTTCACCCTGGGTGACGATAGCATTTGCTTGTTATCTGGTGAAGGAAAAGAGACCCCTTCCACCCCAGGTGGATATAGTATTAGTTTGGCAGCTGCAAATAATCTCCTTGTGCTCTTTTCATAAGTGACAAATATTGGCACACCGGTAGCTTGAGTCTCATGAACCTCTAGTTGATTTGAAGGCCCTCCTTCCTCTTGAAACACTGATGGAGTCACTCGAGGGCTTCTGAAAACCTCATGTGAAATGAAAGTATCCCATGAAACATTCAAAAAACTCAGTTGATGCAAAACAACAATCTTGATCAATGAAAAATAATAAATGTTGTTGAACTGTTGATTAAGAGGTTTGCTTTGCACCAATGTAGCCATTTTCACAATGTTTCTACATATGAAATAGGGGAGGTTCATCATCCTCACTCTAGTGAAATGCATCAATAATCTAAAATGATAAGTGTACAAGTGAGAAAATCTCCCTTCACGGGTGAAGTATTTGATAATAAGTTTCATGAGTGGAGAATAAGTGTCCTGTAGGTATTTGAAGGGAAATACCCTACTGATTTGCTTTTGATAACTAGCCTTGATATAAGGTTCATAATGCTCTTTGTCCACAAGTTGTCCTTTGTTCCACTATTCACCAACATTTGGAATACTTGCTGCTGCAGCTATAGTTTCAGGTGTCAAAGAGAAGGAAACACCTGCTAAGTTCAACTCGCCATTGTGAAGATGAAGGACAAATAGCCTGGCAAGTTCATTGTGGTATTTCACCCTCTCCACCATCTCAAAAAATTGGTAGCAAGACTGATTTTTGAAACATGTTACTGCAAGGGGACAAGCCAATAACTATGTGAGTGTGGTGGGCTCCTCCCGGATGTGTTTTCCTCCCTTATGTGGTTTTCTTGGTGCATTAACCTCTTGAGAGGAATCACTCATAGTTTCCTCATCCCTTTCATAAGTTGAATCTGTTTCCATATTTTCCACTGTATGGTGCAAAATGATGAGTATGAAGATATTTTATTTCAAGAATAGGTGACTGTTTCTTTCTTCTTTGGAATTTGATGAATGGGACTGATTATTGGAAGGTTTTGATGCTTGTTGTAGGGTTATTAGGGAGTGATAGGGTTTTGTAAATTAAGATTAGGGTTTGGGGAATAGTGGGAATTAGGTGTTAGGGTTTTAGGGTTTGGGGATAGAGGGTAGGATTAGTGTCAATGAGAGAGGGACAGGGGAAGTAAATGTAAGGAAATGTAGTGAAGAGAAAATTATGCAAAGGAGTAAACAATCAGCAAGAATGACAAAAACTGTAAAACCCTACGCAATTTTGTAATATAATTGTGCAGTAATTTAGGGTTTGAAATTTCACCTTTCAAAACACCATCAAGGATGAAAAATTATTTTTTTATGGAAAATTTGGAGGGTTTACTTACTTGGAGGAATAGTATTTGGAAATGTGGAGCTTTATAAGGTTGATTGGATGACTTTTGAAGTTGGTCGACTGGTGCGTCGCGCCAACACCTAGGTGTGCCGCGCCCGTTCAAACTTCTTTGTAATTTCTATGCCGGTACATAGCACCGAGAAAGTGCGCCGCACTAGTGCCCACGTGCACCACACCAAGAAGAAATTTGAAAATTGTTGCACTTTCCCTCTAATTACCTCAAAACACGATTTTTGCCTTGTTCTCTCTCACTTTTAGCACAAATGAAGTCTTCAAAACAAATGATCCCTTTATATACTTTTGACTTTAATTTTTCATTTAGAAAACCCACTTTCTAAAGTTTTCCTTTTCACTTTGTTCTTTAAAACTCTATTTTGCAGTTTGGCTCTCTTTTTGTCATTTGATGGACTAATGTTTAGATTTTCTTGTCTCTTTTGCAGGAGCTAGAGTGCAGAAGTTTGGCAAGGTGACCCAGGGCTGTAGATGATTCTTATTAGATATGAAAAAAATAAAATTACATAAAATTTGTACAAGAAATGGAAAAACCCTTTTTTCACCTCAAAATAGAGATTTGAGGTAAAAACCCTTTATGGAGCAAATCATAAGTAAGTTTTGTGATTTTATGAACTTATTGAACATCCTCATGTGACTGCTAGCCTGTTATTGAACTTTTGAAGACCATGATGACAAACCCTAGACCTAATGAGACTTGAAACCCTAAACTGACTTTTGCAATTGAAATGAAATAAAAATGATAGCAAATGATCTGTACATGTGCAAATAGGCCAACAGATGAAAAGCATGAGGGAAATTGGTAAAGAACTACTACCATTAGATGATCCATGACCTAATGGAATGTAGCTGATTGGATGAGACACCTAAAATGCATGCAAGTAAAGAATTTTGATCACGGATGGAGGGATGAAGGTACCGACACTAACATAGTGCACCCCATTATGACACAGTTGGTCTATTCTCTCTGTTTTCAAGCATTTCCTTCAACTGCAACATTAATTCAACTAAATTTGCAATGATCATCCTCTATGGTGCCTTTGATTCTAGTGTTGCTCCTGCTAGCAACTCAGTAGAAAATTCCACTTCTCTGTGAGGCAGAAACTCTAAAATCATTGCTGAGAATACATCCTAAAACTGTTGCAAGGTAGGATACTTCTTCAGGACATCTACATCCTCAATATCGTTACCTATATCACTAGAAATAGGCACTACAAATAACACATACCCTTTCCTGTGATTGCACTTCACTTGGATAGTTGTAACCATTCTAACTATTGTAGCATTCTTCTTACCCTACAATATTATTTTTTCTCCATTGGCATGCAAGCACTTAATGGCCTTGTCATATCAATCTACATTGGTCATGTGAAGGTATACCAATCCATACCCATAAGCATATTGTATGATCCCAATGGAAGTACATTCACATGTTCTGACGTAGGCATACCATTCAACTCAAATGCACAAGATCTTACCCAATGATGTAACTCTTTTCTTAGTACCTATAGCTTGCTGCATTAACCAAGACTCTACATGCACTTATTTTCTCAAACCACACTTATCCACCATGTCAAGGTTAACATAACTATAATTAGATCCAGGGTAAAAAAAAATTAGAAACAACTTGATCATAAATCTTACCATCTATCTCGATAATAGATACCTGAGGATCTTCCTGCCTTTTATCCAATGTTGCATAAACTTGAGGAATGCTTTGTACAACATCCACAACTATCTGCGCCTCCTCAACACTGTATATGGGAGGCCTACAACCATAATATGGCAGGAAATCCTTATTGAGATGCTCCTTACCACATATCCAACACTACAACTGTTCCTTAACCTCACCTTTATTCTACTTCCCTCTAGGTTGTGACCCATTTCCCTTTCCAACTACATTAAACTTCTTGTAAGGAAAACATTCTCTTTCTCACTCGCATCCTAAGGTATTTTTCGCTTCGGTTTTCATTTACCTTTAGTCTTGTCTTCCCCTTTCCAACCTTGCTGATATTCTATCTGACACTTTGAAATATCATAATAGTGCTTCAAATTTCCAATTACTTATTCAAGCGACCAAGGCTCATCATACTCAATCTAATCCTTATATGTTAATGGTAATCCACTGAAAAATATTTGAACTTTGGCTTTCTCATTTTTGAGATACAATGCATACATCAATAACTCCAGAAACTTAGTCATATACTCCTCATCTGTCATCGAGCCCATCTTTTAGTTCATAGAACTCATTGGATTTACGTTCATAGTACCTCTCTGACATGTAATGATTCGTGAAATGTCTCTTGAATTCATGCCAACTCAACTCCTCTGTCCTAATCTCTCTGACCTGCTTCACATATTCCCACTAGATACCTACTTTCCCTTTTAGGTTGAAATAACTATTGTGGCCTTCATGTCCTCGATGTTGTCATGCAACTCAAATAACTTCTTCCTTCCATGCAACCATTCCTTTTCATATTCTAGCTTATTTAGATCTCGATGAAATTTAGATGGCTTGGATTTCTTGAACTCATCTGAAAAATACCCCTTTCCATTCCTCCTACAAAGATGATAGAAATCATGAACATGGTACCTATCCAAACTAGAACTAGACTAAAGCCCATGTCCACTACCTCTACTATCTGGTGTATCCATGAATCTACCATCCTTGATGGTATCATCCCTGTCCAACCTATGCCCATCATGATATCTTCTACCATAAGCTCCATCAATCCTATCCTCCTATCCATGACCCATCCTAAGCAATCCTTGCCTATGAAAATCTAAAAATCTTTGAAGGATAACTGCATTGACCTTTGTTTTTTGTGACTAAATGATTTTGTCATTATATTATTTTTAACTTCTTATCTTTGCCTTCAAAATTCTCAAGGTATATGTTATGTGAGGGGAATACTCATCACCATGTTGCTCATCTAATCTATAGGAGGAGTCTCTTGAACTATAATTCACCATTTTTCTCTTCATCTATATTCTTCTTCCAAACATACTATATCAGATAACCAAACATAAATTTAACAAACATACCTCAGTATAGTTCAGGGGAGGATATCTCATCTACAAAATCAACCAGATTAGCACAATACATGTATAATCATAATCATAACAATATTTTGACATCATGCATGACATAGAAACTGCACAGCGTGACCTCATGCACAAAAGTCGTGCCCATAACAATGTGTGCATAACAACATATAGACACTGAAATCCATAACAAATACATATACAACTCACATGAACTCATGAAAAACACAACCCAACAACAACATCATCCACTAGAGAACTTTTGAGGTCTAAAATGGGCCTCCTAGGAAAAATGTACAACCAAAATAAACTTCATAAAAACCAACAGGATTCAAGATGATGATGTCAACCATGGGGGGTGTTTCACCATTTTTGGGATAAAATAGTAAAAGGATTAAAAAATGATAAAATAATAAAACTACTTTTTCAACTTATCTCCCTAATGTTTTACTCAAATTTTGAGTGGGAGTACTCTTTGGATGAAAAATTTAATTACTCATCTAAGGACTACCCATGTTGCTACTTTTGACGGACCTTACTACGGGAAAAATGAGAAATACATTAAAAATCGTGATTGCAATAACATTTTTCATTCATTTCCCTTTTTCTGTGTAGTAGGGCCCATTGAAACTATGCAACATGGGTGATCCTTAGATGAGGAATCAAATTTTGCATCCAATGAGTGTTCCCGCTTGACACTTAAGTAAATCCATAGAGAGATAAGTTGAAAATACGAGTTGAAAAAGTAGTATTTCCCTTTTTCCCTCTAAAATTTGATGATTTAATCAAAGCTTACTTTATTATTTCCACTATTATTTTACAATTTCCTTAGGAGGCCCATTTTAGACCTCAAAATTTTGCTACTTCTACATGACAACACAACTATATTAATGACAACCATAATGCATACACAACAAGTTGTTGGGAAGGGTACCCCTAGGCCTAAATTTTGAATAAGTTATGTAAAATTTACCACATTTTGAGGAGAGGAGCATGCTTCATGTAGTATATTAGGAGTCAAAGGGGCTTTTAGGTGGGTCAAAGCTCCTTATTTTTGTAAAGTGATGGGATAAATTAGAATGTTTTGAGCTCTGCCCATAGTTTGTGAACCATGGTATGGTAATGGTAAAAGATATATAAAGAGATGTCTTAGCTTGTCTAAGGCAATGATTAAGTAATTAAGTTTTGACTTGTTAGAGTTTATTGTGATAATATGTATTTGGGAGAAGGGGAATGCTCATGAATTTGTGTGCACGAAGACCTTGGCAAGTCTGTAGCTATGTGCGTAGGCCCTACAACTATGTGCACAGGGTGAAAGGATTGTAACTTTGAATTATTAAAGTAATAAATAATAATTTACAGGTACATTTGTGTTATGTTGTATGTTTTGTAGTTTCTATATTTATGCATGGTTAATGTTTGTAGTACTTCCTTTGTAATTTCATTGTGAAGACTTGGATACTTTATATTATGTTGAATAATGCATGTTATCATAGTTTGGCGTAGCTCATAAATCTATTAAGGAAGAAAATTATGTATGATTTTATTAATGAAGTTAATGGTTTGAGAAGTCTGAATTGAACCGTAGATTAGAAAAAAGTCGGTAGCCACATTGCATAGCCCCTCTGGATGCAGAAACCTGGTTCTAGCATCCCCCAATATTGCCTAAAGTGAGATTGCGATCTACTCTGCACAGGTCGTTTTTTAATGGGATGGTAATATAGGTTTTTGTTGGTTAGCACAGGCTAACTCCAAATATGAGTTTAAGCCCTTGAAGCCAGAAAATGGTTCAGTTTCTGGGACCGGGATTTATTTGAGGGATGTGGATGTGGCATTTGACCAAAAAGGAGATTCAAAATTGGGTTGAGTGAAAGAAGCATGAATTTACACCACAAGAAAATAGAAATCAGTGGTTGCTAACAGAAGTGTGGTTGCAGAGGTACATCTTTATAGAATAGCACGAGATCTTTTCTGCTCTTTCCCCATAAAATTGCATGAGTGGCTTTCAATGTTAGTTGGCAGCCAACCTTGTTGGAAGCATGATAAGAATAAGATCAAGATCGCGTAGGAAGATCAGAGTAAGAAAACTTTTACTACTAAATGGGGATCCTCCCAGTACACAGTCATGCCATTCGGGTTGAAAAATGCACCTGCAATACTCTCTAGGGTGCTCATTGAAAATTTTAAAGAATTTTTCCACAAATTTCTAAAATTTTATGTCAATGACTGAACTGTTTTTGGATTGTTGAAGAAGTACCAAAACTCGCTGAATATAAAGAAGTATATTTTGTACATACCATATGGGTTATTTCTGAGAAATTTTGTGTGAAAGAAAGGGATGATGGTGGACCCTACCAAGATTGTTGTTATTATCAATCTAGATCTGTTGAAGAATGTGAATCAGTTGCACATGACTTAAGGACACAATGGATATTATTGGATGTTTATAATAGCCTATGAGTAGATCATTGCACTAATGGAGAAGCTGTTGAAGAAGGATATTATATTTTGTTGGCATGAAAAAACAACTCATTAGGCATCTTTCATTCAAAAACAAAAAATTTCATTGCATTATCATTCTTATTAAAAAAAACATAATACTAAATAAAATACTTATCCAACAACAACCCCTCCATTTAATCATGTGGTGCAATAAGAGCCACATCACCATTCATTTTTGTAGGTAGAATAAGAAGAGGTGATAGGGAAGGTAGAAGAAATGGATGGAGATGATGACAATGAAGAATATCTTATTGGATTTCCTATTAAAGATATTGATGTCAATGTGAATATGAAGAACATCCCTCTGTCTTTCATTCAAATATTATATGGTATAAGGTTAGAGGATCCGTAAACCTTTCTATTTGAATTTGAAATCATTTATAGATCTTATGCTTACTTACTAAACACCCAAAAAATGAGATTTTTTCTAACAACATTGAAGGATAGAGCTCTTAAATGGTTCACAAGTTTAGGGGTTAATTCAATAAGGTCATGGAATGATATGCAAAAGATATTTCTAGAAAAATATAAAGATCATGATCTTAAAGAAGAAATATTTAGAACCAATTAAAAGGAAGAAGAGAGCCTTGATGATTTAATAGATAGGTTCATGTACAATCCTAAGAGGGAAAAATTACATCATTTAGGATCTGACACAGTAAAAACCCTCTTACTTAGAAAAATTAGGGATGAGTGGATTGATATTATTGCTCTCATGAGTATAAGTGATGTATACCAATTATCATTTGAAGAAAATTTTGAAACATGCAAACAGATATCAAGAGGAATGGAAAGATTAAGTCAATCAACATCAAGATCAGTAAGTCAAGCTAAACTTGGAAATTTTCTTGATAACTTTAAAACATAAATTCTCAGCAATCTAAGTAAACAAGTAGAAATTTTAAGAATACAAAATCAGAAAAAAAAGATGTTGATATTTTTGTTATCCATGTAGAATCACATGATGTTAAATATTTCCCCTCATTACCAAGGTTGAAGGAATTTTACCAAGAGGACAATGGAGCAAGTCAATTGTCCATGCAGCTATGTTATGTAGCTCCAAAAGGACCGTGGAATCATATTCAACCTAATGTGATGCAAGTACATAATTCACAATCTCAAGCCTATACACATCCATATCAAAGTAATTGGAACACACCCTTTCCTTGGAAACCTTGGCCATGTCAACCCCAAAACCAATCTTGGCAACATGGTTGGCAAGGAACTTATGGGAGCCATCCATAATATCCTTAATATTTTCCTTAATGTCCTACATATGAAACTCGATGTTATCCCTACCATCAACCTACACCACAACCACAACCCCAACCACATCCATCTCAAATATTCACTCCTACTAATCTACATATACCACCATTTCTAAACCCACACAATGAAGTAGATAACCCACTTACAATGATAGGGTAGAACACTTCCAAATATCTCCTCTTGACCTCAAAGGTATTCATCTCAATTCAAGAAGAGTATTACAAAAAAGAGATTATCTTGACGCCATTGAAGGACAACATGCAAAAAAAGAAGATTTAAAATAGAATACCAGAGAATCACGGGTTGCACTTGATGAAGAACACACGTCAAAATTAGAGATTGAGAAAGCTTCCTCATGGTTACCATCAAATCCTCCATGTATTCAAGAGAATAATCAATAAAAAGAGGAATATTTGAAGGTCATGGTAGAAGAAGACATGAAGAACGATCCAAGTAAGCAAGCAAACCAAGGGCATAAAAGTTATATTGAGGTTTGGTTCCAGAAAATGAACAAGATGGAGCATCACTCTCTTTTCCAACTGTTCTTGATATTTTCAAAGTCAAAGCATTTGGTCTTTGAAATTCATGTACATGTCAAATCATATATTGCAAGCCTACACATCAATTTATCTATCATCTTAATCTGAACATCGCTCCATTGGAAGTATTCCTACACTTAAAAATGATTTTGTTTTTTTCAAGTAGAATGAGATAGGAAAAGAAATAAAAAATGAAAAATAAGAGAAAAAAATAAAACCTCGGGTGAAAACCTCAGGTGAAAACCTCCTTTCAGGCACCTGAGATTGGCTCATTGATTGAAAACCTCCAAGAGGTGGTCAATGGGTTTGGAACAAGAGAAAAAAAGATAAAAATAAAAGATCCTAGGTAAAAACCTCCTTTGAGGTTCCTAGGAAGACCTACTAGTTGAAAAACTCATTGAGGTGGCTAGTAGGCCTAGAAAAAAAAGGGAAAAAAAAATATTTTCTCCATGTATCTCTCTCTCAGGAATACAGGTTTTCTACAACCTCTACAAGCAACAAAAACAAGTTAGCCACCAAAGAAAAAATTGATCAAAAGCCTAGTCAAAGGATGTCAAACTTGGAATTTCTCCTCCTTTGCTTAGATGCTCTAGAAGGACCAACGCCATGCCAACCAATCATGCTCATATATTTCCGCCATCCACTCATCATTCCCAAGCTTTTACGACTCATTTTCCTTGTTGTCCTAAAATACTATAGGAATATCTTGTAGTTATTACAGGAAACAGAAATACATAGAGCAGAAAATTATTTTTGTCATATCTTAAAAACCATGCATCCATTTTGCAACATGTTTCATGAGGAGATGCATATGGATGATAGTAACATGCCCAAGAAATTTTAGCAAATTATAGTGCACAATTTCTGAGAAATAGACATCTACCACCTACAACCATTTTTAAATTTTCTAAACATTTTTGCATTCATTTTCAAAGATGTTTCATGGGGAGATGAGTATAGATGATGGTAACATGCCCAAGAAATTTCAAAAAATTATAGTGAAGAAATTGACCTCCATCACCTACAACCATTTTTTATTTTTCTCAAGATTCACACATCAATTGGCCAATTTTGTTTTGTGGGGAGGTGCATAAAGATGATGACAACATGCTCATAAAATTTTAGGTCAATACAGTATACCATTTGGGAGATGTGGATTTAAACAGGTTGCAGAAGGGTTTCCTATAGTTACTGCAGAATTTCCTACTTTACTATAGGATGTCTTGGTTTTCTAAAGGAAACTAGCTGAACTATTGGGCATGGAATCCCCCCACAACATGTTTTGGGGCTCAAAGCCTAGGTTTTGGTCATATATGTTGTAAGACTCCACGAATTGCGGGCGTGGGGCACGAAATGTATATTGAGTCATAGGGTTGGCCACCTGTTTCCGGGAAAAATACTATCTCTTTGATCTGCTAGTCTCACTAAGATTGGTAGCTATCTTTGAAACAAACAATCAAAGCACTTTGCGATTTCCTTTATGTATGATAGATAAGAGAGAAGAAAAGGGACCAACTTGGATCTTCTGCTTGACTTTTTGCTTGATTTCTCTCTCCGTTGATAGAGCTTGCAACTCCTCTCCTACTTGTCCCACTTAGAGAATACCTGTAGAGACAAAGTAACAAAACACCATCAAATCATCTTGATCTATAATATCATAAACAATGTAGAATTAGAAATACATTGATTATACAATTGCATTCACAAATAACAAGATTCACAAATACACAATTGTATGGAGGAAATCTCAAAGAAATTTATTAAAATAGAAGGGAGAATTATAACCTAGCTATCTGGTCCAACATCATATTCCCAGCATCAAAGCCCTCTTCACCTCATGAAAAGCAAGATCACCCAACAATACAATGTCTCTTCTCAAAGACAAACTATCAGCACTTCCATACAAATTACAAAATTCCAGCCTCTAGATCTCTCAGATGAGGGATCCATTTATAGATGTCTGCAAGGGTGTGAGTCATCTATGGGTTTTTTATTAGTGTCATTCCACTTGTAGTTCTAGGTTCCACTTGGAGAATTCAGTGATCTCTTACTCATCCCTAGGCGAATTCAGAGAGGCAAGTGTCATAGGAGAAGTTTCTAGAAGATTCCATGAGCATCCACTTAGCAAATTGTCTCAGCCATTTGTCCATTCTCGCTCATCACACCCTACAAAATGCCTCTTCAGTATGCATCGCAGATGGCTAGTGTAGGAGCTAGTATGCATTGCACCTTGATAGTGGAGCAGTCAGTATGGTCCTATTTTGGCCAGTTTTGAGTGGTTTTTCAGGTGGAACTTCTTGGAAATGATGTCTTCAGTTGACCATGATACTTTAGGGTATGAAGAAACACTTTTATGGGGTTAAAGGGCCCTTGGTTTATTGACATATATGATTCGGGTTGAAGTGCCCAAATATGTCTATAACAGTTGTCCCATAAAGCATGAGGTCATAAATCTTTTGATGTTGGGTGAAATGCTTTATCATGAGGATCTGAGGTATTTGAACTAGAAGGTGACCTGTATAAGATACAATACAATACATCATCATCAAATTATTTTCATGATCTAGATGAGGTGGGCATTCCCATGCTCAACTTTATAAATTCATTTTCATGTACATAGGACAGACAATTGTCTGTAGTTGCAGACTAGTCATTCTTGGTATGTAGAGTCATCATCCCTTAGCTTGGATGATCATCTGTACAGCTTCTGTGTACATATAATGTCTTTATATTCCTGAATATATCGTAGCTAGGATGGATGAAACTAGATCCAGGGTCTTCAAACTCGTTCAATCTTTGCCTGATGTACAAGTCGATCCATGTGAAAAGATGTTCTGAAGTCGAACATGGAAAGACATTGCCTGATTACCAGCCAATGATGTAAGCTATTAACAGGCGCGAGAGGAGTCACTGATAATGATAATGACCCTCAAGGTACTACAGTACAATTCACATGGTGTGAATATATGATCCGATGCCAAACACCACATAAAATATTTCGGTCAAAGGCCATCGATGTAAACTTGTCGCTGGAAGTGAGAAATTTACCATTGAGGCATGCAAGCTTCAGAGTACTGAAAGGGTTGTTTCTAAGTCAACTTCTTGGATAATGAGATGATGTCGACAATAAGTGACTCGTCATAGGAGGGCCTTGATGTATCCCACATCTACGACATGAAACGAAGAAAATGATTTTTTGGAGGTGAAAACGGTCTGATGATACAAGGTTCAGGAATGGTGGTCATGAAAAATGGAGGGTGAGGGTATTGCAGTGGATGAGGTGTTAGCTAGATGGTGAATTCTCTAAATGACTTCTCTTGAACATATCGGCAACGTTAAGATGGATTGGTAGCATTAACCCCAAAATATGGATGGTATGGTGGACCCATGGTGATATCATGGTGAACAGAATAACCCAACCAAACTCAATCATGGTGATGAAGTGAAAGTGTCATGTTCAAGAGCGACCTGCTACCAATAAAATTCTTTAAGTTTTCTTCCCTTTTTCCCCAGTCATTACTAACCAGTACCTCTTTATTTTTGTCAAGCTTGAGGAGGATAACATATGCTTGTTCTATAACTTTCCCTTTGGGCAAACTTGTCGCTATGTTTTAGCGAGCCTAGTGACAGTGAAACTCGTTCTTGTCTGGGCGAACAAGTTTGTCGCTATTGTTTTAATGAGTTTAACAATAAGGATAACTCAATCCTTTTCATGTTTAGAGAGTTTGAAAAGGGATGAAAAGGAAAATCCAATAGTTCTTTTTCGTAGCATAATCCCTTGAGTCTGAAAAAGATTAAAATAATACGCAAGGGATGACTTTTCAATCGCTTTAGCGAGCTGAAAAAGACAAGTGCTCGATATTTTTTTGGGATAATCCCCCAGGTCCAAAAAGATTAAAATATGTAGGAGGGATGGCACTTCTAATTACTTTAGCGAGCTAGACAAGTCAAGAGCTCGACGATCTTTTCATATTTAACGAGTCTGAAAAGAGTTTAAAGTGGATTCTTTTTCTGAGGAACGAGTGGTGTTTAGGGTAGCAACTGGTTCCGAGTAAGCTTGGAACTTTTCAAAACATGGTGATGTCAAGAGGGTGGCTAACACGATCACTCGTCATAGCTGTTCCTCAAAAGGGTAAATAATCAAGTGGAAGTGTATAGTCAGCCAAAAGAATGGAGGTGATGGCAGGAACACAACTAAGGTTCAAAACGCTGATAGCAGGGCTATAACAAAGGTTATTTACTGAGGGTGGATTCATTTTTTTAATGAGCTTGAATCGGGAGAAACTACGCTCAGTGGTAGGTTTATTTTTTAACGAGCTTGAACCTTGCAGAAATATTGCTCATAATAGCAGTAAAAGATGTTCAATTCACCATTTAACACATTAGATTCTTTAGTCGGTTGTTCAACCTACTCAAATCATCAAATTGATTAGAAATACATATACATGTCTGAAAAATGAATTAAAAACTAACATTTTACTTGAAGTACGTGAATAGTAACATAAAAGGTAGTTTTACCTCTCATTTTTACCATTTCATTTCGAATTTGGGATTTTAGAGCTCTGGAGTGGTTTTCCCCCTCAAAAACCAGCTGATTTTGGGAGATTTGGTGGACTATTATCTGCGCCATCAGGACTAGGTAGGAGCTAACCCTGAGCTCTTCATTTTCATTCCATACTTCCTTGATTTTCAGCAAGTTTTTCCCTTCTTTTGGGCCTCTGGGGTTTGAAGAACTCATTCTCCATCCATAAAATCTGGCCTGCATCGAAAAGTGTGATGCATACTGAGCTGGACACTGGCCAGTCAGTATGCATCTCACCTTGCTCATAGGCAGGGTGAGATGGGCGCAGAAGGGAAACTTTACACAGTGATTTTTCATGAATTTTTTCCTTGTTTTTGCTCAAATTTGGATCCTAATTCATCTTTTGTCTATGTCTCAAATATTTTTTGGATCAAGATGGTCGTCACATGGTGTGAATGTGAACATCAAGAAGAGGACATGATTGCCTTACATGATCAAGGCACAGTTACTGCATTATGAAACTGTGGCTTGCTCAAATTTTTTCGTAAATCTAGCATGAGGCAAAAAATTAGTTTGTTGCAGTATTTTCTCGATGCTTAGGATCCGATCAACTAGGTATTCCAGATTAGAGGTAAATCTATTCCACTGACAATAGAGGATATCTAATTTTTGATGGGGTTATTGAGGTGTGGTGCCCCTCTTTCACTATCGTTATCCGCTCGTGGAGGCGACTCTATGAGAGATTATATCCACCAGTTCTGTAGAGATGGATCTCAGCCTAGCAGATATGGCAAGATCAATATCTGGGATGTCACTGATCGGTCTTTGAGGACCATTTTATTTACCTTTGCTAGATTGGCTGGTAGCGCGACTCTTCATTTGACAAACAGATCTTACATGTAGTATGCCCTGGAATGCCTGGAACTGAAGGTATTCAACTGGTGCGAAGTGGTACATCTAGTCATAAAAGAACAACTCTCCAAGGTAAAGAATGGAAGTTACAACAATTTTGGTTACGGTTCCATCTTCACTACTTTTTCCTTGGAGAGGATTCCACTGATGCAGCCTCAATATATTTCACTAGGATTGCCAGTACCGAGGGAACCACGGATGTAGAGATGGGTTGATCTCATGGCCAGACATGCTGGTCAGTCACAAATTTATTTCTCTGATGCCTTCTTTAAGTGGTTCAACTATCAGGAGATGGTCTTAGCGGAGTATCCATACATTGGGATGGATTCTTGAGGTGACCCAGATTTGGCGTTACTCGCTGACGAGCAGTGGAGTGCTATGGGTAAAATGCTTTGACCATATCTTTGTTTATCAATTTTATAAGGTTTTTTTGTTTTTAAATGTCATGAGGACTAATAAAACTCATATATGTGTGCAAATATTGGGCCAATGCGACCAGCAGTACGCCCATGGGTAGCAGCTGACGTTCCAGTAGGAGAGGCTGTAGGGAGGGAAGTCCTTCATGATTTGGACGTAGTAGAGACCCTGGCAGTGCTGTAGGATCAAATCAAGGGTCTCACTCTTGGCATTCAAGATGTGAGGACCGACGATTTACCTTTGACATTACAACGCATACTACTGGCGTGCCAAGTCGATGGACTAGGCTCTTGCATATGATCGCACAGGCAATGACATGTTATCATCAACACCATTAGTCTAGGGTGCTTTTTTGCATTTATTTTTTAGTTTCTTGGTCATATGACCGATTTTGTGTTGGACACAAAACATTTTGTAAAAACAATAAACAGTTATATATTTTGATTTTCGGAGTTTTATTTTAGTTAAGTTATTCGATCCTTGATGCAAATTTTCATGTGAAATTATTTTCTTTACAAATGCTGCAAATGTCTATCTAACACATAATTTTCTAATGAATCAGTTAATGTGTTTAAGTTTCTAGAAATGTGTTGATATTGAATGGAATCAAACCATCTTTCTAAAATCCTGACTCTTAGGAACATACGATAAATAGCTGGGTTCTGAACAGAATAGATGCCAGTGAGTTGTAGAATTATGAGTTGCGAATCAAGCCTGACAACAAGTCGGCATATGCCATGTAAAATGGCATTAGAGAGAAGCTCAATCAATGCATTATACTCAGCGATGTTGTTTGTTGATCGACCAACACATATCCCCCTGAAACTCACTAACTCGTCACTTGGAGCGAAAATGGCCCAGGCTGTAGAAGACAGGTTCCGCGTACTACAACTAACTCCATCGATGTACCCAACGAATGTTTCTAAAAAAAATGACATCTGCAACAAATGCAAAGTGGATTACCTAACCAAAATGACAACTCTTAATGAAAATAAAAATATAAATACTTAATCAAGCATAGTAATGCTTAAGATACAACCCATTTTGGGGTTGCAACAGTGGAATCCCATCATAATCTACCAGCTCGTAGGCTCCTTTTACCAATACTCGTTTGACAATGTAGGGGCCCATCCATAATGGTTCGAACTTACCTGCTCCCAATTTATTAGTCCTGACCGTAAAGAAAGACTAGGTCACCTTCTGAGAAGACATGAGACTTGGAATTTTTGTCAAATTGTGCCTTGACACATTTCTTATGAGCTTCGTTAGCTAACACGACGTCATGACAGGTCTAATCCAAGTGGATTAGTTCCAAGAAACGAGGCTCTTCCTCTAAAGTTTCAGGAAGTAGATCGATTACGAGCTTGAGAGATGAAATTTCACGCTGAATCAGTAAGATAGCTTCCAAACCATACACCAAGTGAAATGGCATAAATCCAATCGCATTTCTTACTGATGTTCTATATGCCCATAGAGCTGAGTATAGGATTAAATGCCAATTCCATTTGTGGACTCCAATCATCCTTTGTAGCATGAGTTTCAAGACTTTGTTGATTGCCTCAACTTGTCCATTAGCATGTGGATAATATGGAGTAGAACTATCGTGGGACAGTCCTAATTTGGTAGTCAATTCAAGCATCATGTGATTGCAAAAATGTGATCCATGATATGTGACTATAGCTTGTGGAACACCAAATCTAGAGACTACATGATTGAAAAAGAAAAGAGCAGCTATTTCACCGCTATTGTTTAATGTAGGCATCGCCTTGGTCCATTTTGTAAAATAGTCGACAGCGACTATGATATACCCATGCCCCCCGGCCAAGGTGCGGTTACATGTCATGAAATCAGTGCCCCATTTGGTGAATGGCCCAATAACAACTACTGGATGCAGTGGTGCAGGTGGTAATCTAGTTTTGTGGTCAAAAATCTAACAAGCATGGAAACTTCTGACTGCAATTATGAAATATTTGAATATTGGGGGCCAGAAGTAACCAGCTTGTAAGATTTTTTGTGTAGTAGCATAACTAGATAAATTCCCCCCACATGCACCTAAATGATAGACATTCATGACTTTTTCGGCCTCCTCATGCATGAGGCACCTTCGCATAACTGTATCAACACCACGATGGTGAAGTGTATCACCAACGATCATGTAGTCTTTGGCTTGGTATCAAATACGTCGCTATTCAGAGCGAGAGTTGTTGGGCCTAAAGGTTTGGGTTTGGAGATAGATTAGTATATCTCCATACCATGGATCATTTGATGATATCAGAAACAGAGTTTCGTCCACGATTGAATCTTTAGATGTTAAATCGTTGGATGATGATGCAAGGTCATAAAGTAACTCGACGAAGATGAGAGATTTCTTTGATTTGGATTTGGTGAATTCCAAATAAAACTCTAGCAAAATGGCTATCCATTTGGAATATTTCCCCCTAGTAATTGATACAATAGAATGTAGGTCATAAGGTTGCAATCTGACAAGATAGTGGTTTTGCAAAAGAGAATATAGTGCTGAAATCTCTGTACTGGTTGAATAGTTGCTAAGGCCAACTTTTCAACATAAGAGTACTTGGTTTCTGTATCATTTAAGTTGCGGCTTAAATAATACACAATATGTTCTATTCCATTGTATTCTTGTACTAAAACCATGGCAATGGTTGTATCTATAGCATCGAGATATAGGTTAAAGTCTTTTTAATAGTCAGGAGCATACATTAATGATGCTTTTACTAGGGAACCTTTTAAAGCATCAAAGGAAGCTTGCAAAACCTGATCCTAGTTGAAGGGTACTTCTTTTTTCAAAAGACGTTATGACCTTTAGCAAGTTCAGCATAATTTGGAATGAACCTCCTTAGAAATTTTTCTTTCCTTTGGAGTTTTTGAATATGAAGAAAACTCGAAGGTGGAGGCATGTCTATGATTGCCTAAACCTTACATGGGTCGAGTCAAATTTCATCCTTAGAAACTAAAAAACCAAGTAATCGACCAGAATCAACACAAAACAAACACTTGTGTGGATTGAGTCGTATCTTGTAGTGTCAGTAATGTAGAAATATACCCTCAAATGCTGTGGATGATCAGTCCGCTTTCGCGGATGAGTCGGTAGGTCATTGAGATACAGTTGAATGATGTGCTTGATGTCATAGAAGGCATAGTTCATTGCCCTTTGAAATTTTCCCCTATGTTCTTCAAACTGAAAGGTAGTTTACGGTACGTGAATGTGCCCCATGGACATATAAATGTAGTCTTCGACTGGTCCTGTGGGTGGATATTGATTTGGTTGTATCCGAAAAATCCATCTATGAATGAAAAGATTTCGCATCTGGAACATTCATCAATTATTTGGTCGATGAAGGGTGTAGGGTAGTTGTCCTTTGGACAAGCTTGATTTACATCCCTATAGTCGATGCACACTCTAATCGTTCCTTTTCTTTTTCATCACAGGAACAATATTCGATACCCAATCAGTGAGAGGAACAGGGTAAATGAAACTAGCATGTAAAAGTTTTTCAACTTCTGCCTTAATGGCAGCAGCTTTCTTCGAGTGAACCAGTCGAAGCCATTGTCGTACTGGTTTGACATTTGGATACATCTTAATTTCATGTTCAATTATGCTCGAGTCAATGCCTGGAATTTCTTCATATGACCATGCAAAGACATCTCTGAATTCACGAAAGGGAGCGTAGTATATTTCCAGTTTCAAAGGAGAACAAGATTTGCCAACATGAATATTCTCTACAACATTAGGTTTGGTTGAGATATTAATCGCGATAGTTTCCTCAATATTGGACTGATTTCGCTCCAAATCCACCATATTTACAGTATTTGATAGAAAATCAAAAACTGAAAGATGATTAAGGTCGCTAGAAAAATCTTCGTTGTTATCTTGAAGGTGGTAATGATGGTGGTAATCTTCCCATGGTGCCTCTCCTATCATCATCGACTAAATGATTCCTTTGTCTGTAGAATGTATACAAGACCAAGGATCAGAAGAGGTGCCATACTCTAGAGACCTGTCTATCCAAACACTTGCTGAGTGTTGATTTGGGTTTGCTGCCCAGGCCCAGAAAATTGATTTCTACAAATATTCTATGGGGCTTGGGGGAAACACCTCATGTTGATCCACATTACCAAAATGGTTAGTGTTCTTCTTAATGTTTGATGATGTAGAAGATATCATGTGACAGGTTTCCACTGTGGCCACTTCCGCTAGATTACTTGGAGGCGAAAGGGCAAAAGTACCCATTAAGGCAGGGTCTTTTACGAGACAAACTTTGACATTTTGAAGCGATTGGGAGCTTCCATGAATCAGTGGAATGCTTCCAGTAGCTTGTGAAATATTGGGGAAAAAGGCTAGTTAGTCAATGATTGTAATTCCACCTTGGAAGGGAAATGCAATCTTTCTAAAATATGTTGACACAACAACAACCATAGCATAAATTCAAGGCCTTCCCAGCAAGATATTTTAGTCAAGGTTTCCATCAATGACCTCGACTTCAATTTCTACTGTCTTGCCCCCCAGTTCAACTTGCAAGTTACTTAATATCCCATACGGCGTGTATGTTATTCCATCGAATTCTTTTAATGTCATTGATGATTGTGACAAGGGTGGTGAGCCTAAAGTTTTCCATCAACTCATTGACATAATACAGGTAGATGCCCACTCAGCAATGATTATTCGATGAATAGTTTTATTGAGGGCTTTTACTTGTATAAGGAAAGCGAGTTGGGTTGGTAACTAAGGTTCATATCCTTTATGATTAAAGGCCACAATATTTGAATCCGTTGGATCAATCCCACCTATTGCTGATAATAGAGCCTGCTTTTGGGAGGGGAAATTCTGTAGTACTTCAAGTGTCGACATAGCCGATGGTGATTGAGCCAAATCCTCCACTATATTATAATTCTTTGCTGCTTGGGCACAAGGATTAAATGTCGATTTGTGTACTACTCCCTTAGGCGGTTTTATAGTTAATTTGGGAATGATGGGAGGAACAAATTTTGGCAAAGTTGTTGTCGAACTACTGGGTTGATCTGTAGCCTTGTTGTTCGACGACTGTGGATTCCCAAAATCTTTATTCCTTGCTGATATCAAAGCATCATTTTTCTATTTCGAGATGGATAACATTAGCACTTGGGATGGGGAAGCATGATTGATAGCAACCAGATTAGTTTCTAGTTTGGAAATGGATTAGTCAACACTGTTGAGGTACTTGAAGTCTTTAAAAATTTTGTGACCTCAGCTCGATGTGGACAATCTTTCATCCAATGTTCTTCATTACATATGAAACATGATCAACCTGGTTTCTTTTTCCCCGTAGGGTTTTCAGAAGATTTTCCAGGATTTGAATTTTCCTATTTCTTCTTATTAGTTTTTTCTTTCTTCTTGCCTCCTAGTTGCTTTGGCTCTTTGCCCTTGTCTGATGACACAACATTAACCTCTAAGGCAAGAAGTTTGTCATTTTCTTTTTGACTAGAAACTGCAAGGGATTTACCAGATGGAGCCTTTGCAGTTTGCATGCTTGAGGTACCGATCACTCCATCAACGACATGAGAGTCCCTATTTGATTTAGGAGGGGGAGGAACAAAAAATTATGGTCTAGGAGTGTCAGGAATTTTATCATAGAGTGTTCCATACTGAGTATAAATCAAGTCTAAATATTGTGCACAAGCAATGACTTGCTCTTTAGTGACAACTCCTCCCTTAGCCACATCTTCAGTAATAGAAGGCAATAATGACTTAATAAACCACTCAGCTAGAAGCTGATCAGGAACATACGTCTTTACCATTCGACGATGACATCACCACTCATGAATATGATCAGATAGTGAATGGCAGTTGTCTGTTTAAAGTTGGTAAGGAGTTCTGTTCCCGTTTCGTACCTTATGGGTAACTGAAAGAGGGTTAGAAAAGTAGTGGCAAGGGTGTTGAAGTTATCAAATGAGGGTCTAGGTAATTAAATATAGAATTTTGCTGTTGGATCAGTTAGCGTTCACTAAAAAAGGCAAAGCCTAATCGAATCATCATTTAGGGTGTTAGATGAGCACCACAAATGAAAAGTCATTACGTGATTCGATGGATCTTCACATGGATTTCTGTTGAATTTAGGAATATCAGAGGGAAGTTTATGAGGAATCACTGGCCACCAAGGGGCGTGTGCAAATGGATCATTTGTCAGTCAGTTCAAATCTGGTAATTCTAGAGTTTCTACAAAAGGCAACTGTTGATTCAGGTTTGACGGAGAATACCCAGGATAAGACGTGATCGCCTGAGCAGTAGGTCTTTGCATACCAACATAATGTATCTAATGTTGATAAATTTGATAAGGTTAATGGGAATAACCATTATAGTATGGTTGTTGATAACCATTTTGAAAATGTGGTTGCCCATTACCTGCAAAGCCTTGTTGCTCCGGTCCTCAGTAAGCTTGTTGGAATTGTGGTCGTTTATATTGCACCATCCATGGTTGTTGGACCATTTGTTGTTGCCCAATACTGGAAGATTGACCAAGATGCAGAGTGATAGTACCTGTTTGAGCTTGAGTCATTCCAGGTAAGGAAGCACTAACCTGAGGTTGAGATTGAGTTGTAGAGACAAGAGGTTGTTGTATTGCAACGTGAGAGACTTGAGGTTGACACACAACAGGCAGTGCTTGTACTTGCGATACATTCACAATAGCAGGTGTAGTGGGAATATTTGACACAGGTTAGGTTGGTTTCATTGAATATACAATCCTTGGTTGTTGAGGTAGTATTGGTATCCAACCACTTGATGTAATTCCAGTTTGACCTGAATTTTGTTGTAAACTCTCATATGGTGGCAATCCAATACTCAAAGGATAGGTTGGTGTTTGAAGACTGGACTGCCCAAATTGATACTGAGTTGCAGGATCAATTTGTTAAGTTTCAACATAAGAAATGCCAAATAGGATTCCGGATGAACAAATAGGAACAGACCATGTCGTCGAAACAGTCCCTGGGTGGACTCCATCTAGTGGTTGATAACTAGTTGGGACAAATGGTATATGAAAAAACATCATTGAAATAGCAGCAGGAAGTTCTGTTGTGGTTGTATCAGATGACACAGTCCTAGATGTTGATGGTTGTTCAGACATATTTAGTCTATCCAAAAGATTTCCTAGCGATTCGACAGGAACTTGCGATGAAAAATGATTAAAAGAACTAACTTCAGGAGTAGAAAGGTATAAGTGGATCCCAGTTCCAAATTGTAATGGAGTACTGGATGGAAGATCCTCTACTATACCTTCTATAGAAATCAGTCTAGGTGGAAGAGGTAGACCGTCAGGTCTGTAAAATATTTCTAGACCCGAAGAAGGTATAGCTTCTACAGTGATAGATACTGGAGGGGTGACACTTTCTGAATTCTGGATTTCAACTTCCAGATGTTCAGGTGAATGAACTTTAGTCTTTGTATTAGCTCTTGCTTGAACTTTTTCAGGTATGGAAGTGTCTACCGTTACACTAGGATCAGTTCTAATGTTCTCTTGTAACTATGAAAGTTCTTCTGTAAAGGCAGAGGTACTACAAATGATAGGAGTAACTGTAGTCTCTGATGTTGTTGAAACACAAGTTTCAAATAGACCAGGAGAATTGGACTCAGTTAAATGAGACCGTTTTTCCCGAAATGGTTTTGTTTCCAGAGTCAAAGATGGTTGACTCACTAATCTTCACAAACGACGGGGTTTTGATTGACTTTCTTCCACGATTGCGGATTACTTGATCAACTCAAAATTAAAAGGAAAATGTTGTTATTCCGAATTTAATAAATTTTAATGACGCTTTGACGCAAAGTTTCTTTTTCAATTTTTAAGAGTTGAGAAAAAGCTAAAGATTACTCTAGTCCCCTTTGATTTTTAATGAGCCTAAAGTGACAAGTGCTCAGATGGAACTTTTCTTTTAAGGGGTCAGAAAGGAACAAAAGTGTCTACTCTAGAGATCTAGATAGAGGGATGACCAAACCAATCGCAAAACTGCAATATACACCTTGGTGGTAAATTAAAGAGAAATTACCAACGACTTATGTACAACAGTCAATCTTCCTGAATGCTATGTTTAGTGCATTGCGATCGAAAGGGCAACAGACACAACTTCCGATGGATAAAGGATATTAGCGTATTGTGGTATCCCAATATATACTCGATAGTACGGGGAGCACAAGTCTGTGCTAGAACTTGTCATATCAAAGAGGAGGAATCACCCAACCTTTGATGAAAACGATAGTTACTAGATTTTACGACGCCAAAACACGTCTCTAGCCTAGACCTCTAGATGTGTTGCGTTAGGTTCCAAAGCATTGTTAAGTTCATTGAGATTTACTTTAGAGTTGATCTTGTTTATAAGTTTGTCTTTCAAGATTCACTGCATGATGTAGATGTAAAATTCCTAAATATGCAATCTGAAATGATAAATAATCGTTTATTTTTTTAGCAATGAAAATCCTAGCTACTAAGGAAAGAAGATTACGATTCTTTCAACAGAGAGCAAAGAGCACACATTAAATGCACATTTCCTAAATCATTTTCACACACAGTCTAAATGCAAATGCAAATGCATGTATTATTTTTCATTCCCTTTAATGTGAAGAAAGAAAAAAAAGGAAGACTAAGTACAAATCTGAAATATTTTCTTCAAAGCGACATTTCAAGAATTTCTTTTCAAAATGAAAGGAAGACTAAACGATAATTTTCGATTTCGAATAGAAAATTGCTTTCAACACTTCAAATATTAAAAATTCAAATCAAATACATGAAAAGAAGTACAATCGACTATAGACTAGAGAAGGAAGACTTTACAACACTTCTCTTTTTGACTCAAAATGACAGTTACGACACTTTTTTCATCAAAACGATAGTTCGATTTAAGCGACTTTTTGACTAAGGATCGTAAATGATAGACAAATACATAAAAAAATTTACTAATCCTAATCAATGGAGGTTGAACTATGTAAAGGAAGGAGGCTTCAAAAACGAGATACTGATCATAAGCAACAAAACAACTAAATAGAGCTGAAAACAAGGAGGAAAAACCCAAATTTCAAAGAGAGAAATAGTATTACTGAGTCATTGCACATGTGGTTCACAAAAATAGCGATGCATCTCACCTACTACACATGAGAGGTTTGATGCATACTAGTTTCTAGTTATAGAGAGTGCGATGGGCCAGGGAGCACAACTGAGGTAGGTTTTTGCTTAAATTTGCAGCTGAGTTCAGTTAGGTTGAGCTATTATGGATAGTAAAGAACAAAGTACAGGGGTATGATCTTAAGAGGTTATTGAGCTACCACAAGGGAATTTAGAATGCTTGTAATTCAGATTTTCAGTTCATAAACTAACCTGGAGATTGACTGAAGCAACATTCATCTACTTTGCAATTGCATAGCAAGAGTGGTTCAAATGCTATTTGGCTAACTTTAGGCTCCATCTGTAGTTTATAAAGCAAAAAAAAATAACAAACAAACAAACTATTCACTCCCCAGTAGAGTCACCATTTTGTTTTCTAGGAAAACTAGTGTCTTTTCGATCTGCTAGTCCCACTAAGATTGGTAGCTATCTTAGAAACAAACAATCGAAGAACTTTTCATTTTCCTTTACGTATGATAGATAAGAGAGAAGCAAAGGGACCAACCTGGATCTTCCGCTTGACTCCTTTCTTGATTTCTCTCTCCCTTGATAGAGCTTTCAACTCCTCTCCTACTTTTCCCACTTAGAGAATACCTGTAGAGACAAAGTAACAAAACACCATCAAAGCATGTCGATCTATAATATCATAAACAATGCAGAATCAGAAATACATTGATCATAAAATTGCATTCACAAATAACAAGATTCACAAATACACGATTGTATGGAGGAAAACTCAAAGAACTTTATTAAAATAGAATGGAGAATTACAACCCAGCTGTCTGATCTAGCATCATCCTCCCAGCATCAAAGCCTTATTCACCTCATGAAAAGCAAGATCACCCAACAATACAATGTCTCTTCTCAAAGACAAACTATCAGCACTTCCTTACAAATTACAAAATTCCAGCCTCTAGATCTCTTAGATGAGGGATCCATTTATAGATGTCTGTAAGTGTGTGAGTCATCTATGGGTTTTTGATTAGTGTCATTCCACTTGTAGTTCTTGGTTCCACTTGGAGATTTCATTGATCTCTTACTCATCCCTGGGTGTTTTTAGAGAGGAAAGTGTCATCGGAGAAGTTTCTAGAAGATTCCATGAGCATCGACTTATCAAACTGTCTCAGCCATTTGTCCATTCTCGCTCATCGCACCCTACAGAAGGCCTATTCAGTATGCATCACACTTGGCTAGTGTAGGAGCCAGTATGAATGACACCTTGATAGTGGAGCAGTCAGTATTTTCCCGTTTTGGCCAGTTCTGAGTGGTTTTTCAGGTGGAACTTTTGGGAAATGATGTAATCAATTGACCATGATCCTTTAGGTTATGAAACAACACTTTTATGGGTTAAAGGGCCCTTGTTTTATCGACATGATTGGGGTTGAAGTGCCCAAATATGTCTATAACACCGCCCTAAGTGCTGTAATGTAATGTAATGTCATGTCAACCTACCCATGGTCCATGGACCAGGGGATTGTGTAAATAGAGTGAGGCTCAAAGCTATAAAGATAGCTAATTGGAGAGAATGAGAGATGGATTAATGTAATGATCTAGTAGCATATAGAGAACAAGTCTAAGTGTATTGGGTTGTAGTAGTAGGAAGAGGCTCTGCAACTGAGTGCGCAGAGGCCTAGTAGAGTCTACAGCTGAGTGCACAGACCCCTGCAGTTGAGTGCGTAGGGTGAAGTTGAGTCTGTAACCCAAGAAGAATAGTAGTAAAGAGAAGTTTGATTCTAAATACTATGTATCTGGTTTTGCATGATTTTATATGAATTTATGCTATGTTGTTTATCACGCGCACTTATATGAATATTGAACATTGTTAAGTATAATTGGGCTCATACAAATAAGTTAAGTAATCAGATAATATCGGGTTAAGAACTTGGGTAATAATACAGATCACACCTCGAATAGAGCTGCGTGAAGGTAGCATTACAGGCTGCGAGGTACTGATAGGTGCACATAGTGACGTGCACGCAAGGTCAAACCGCAGAACACTGACAAACCATCACACATATCTAGGGTGTAGAAACCTGGTTCTAGCACCTACCCATACTACTTTGGGTGAGTCCTCAGTCCGTGCTCTGTGGAGTATTGCCAAAAGGGCCAATAGTACCGGGATTTGTTTAGCTAAACTAGCTTTGAACCTGGGTCAAGCCCATACAAGCCAACAAATGGTTGCATTGTTGGGGCCCAGATCTGTATAAGGGATGTCTGATGTCATGCCACTAGAATCCAATAAAGAAAAAAATTGAAGGGTGGTTGGACAAGAAGATTCACGAGTTCACGGTGTAGGAAAAGTGAAATCTGCGAGTATCTAAGGAATAGTGGTTGGAGCACTACTTGTATATGTAAATGCAGAAAATTTTCTTTGCATCCTTTCCTTCTTAGTTGTATGAGTGGATTGCAAAGCTAGAAAATAGTTAGGGAAGGTGTGGGCTCACAAAACCAATCATGTGGACTCCATAATTAGTGCTCAGACTAGAAGCGTCAGGAGATAAGATCACATGAACTATGGACCATTGGCTCGACTGATTTATAGGAGGATTTATCACTGAGTTCACAGTAGATATGACTGTCAGATACAGTGAGGTGGAGTGACACTTCCTCAAGGGACCACGAGGTAAGTAGATTAAATCTTTTAACACTTTGATTAAGATACTATTGTGCGAAAAGTGGGTTATGCAAATAAATTAATGTTTGGGACTACGTGAAGTGGGAAGATCTATAGAAGTGGAAGTACTAAAGAATTAGAAACTAGTCCCTTAATTTCCCCCTCGTGAGAAAGCGAGGAAGAGCTCGAGAATGTTTCTACAAGAAGCGCAGTCTGATAAGGCACCAAATTCCCTGCTTACCACCTCCACCTACACCGCCACCCATCTCACCCTCCTCACCTCCATCTCCACCCAACCCAGCTCCACCACCACCACAGTTCAGTATGGCGAGTGCGATCAAACTACCAGTATTCAGAGGAGTAGGGAATGAAGATCTAGACCAATTTTGGTTCGTGGTAAGAGCGGTATGGGAAGCACAAGGAGTCATGGATGACAATATCAAAAAGGCTACACTGGTAAGCGTGTTGTAGGATCATGCATTAACATGGTCCATCAAGCATTATAATGACCATACAAACGTAGGAATTGCAGAAATCTAGACCGCATTGAATAGGGAATTTAGCAAGCCAAAGTTGGAAACACAATCAATCATCGGGTTTAAGGAGTCATGATGCTCCTGGGTGAGACCCCCTAGAATCTAGACCGAAGACTGAAGAGTATGACTTGTGAAGCTAACATGACATTGACAGATGGACAACATCATGCATGGTCTGTAGCATCACTAACACTGCAATTAAGGATGACACTATCACAGTAAAACCTTTCCACCCAGGCCGAAGCTTTGGAGATGGCAATGAGATTGCATGAGACCCTTATACAAGATCTTGGTTTGGGAGTCCAACAAATCCATGCGCAGCTACAAAATCTGTGTCTAGAGATGCAATGTTTGAAATAGGATAGGACACTTTGACCAGAGGCACGCGAGGAGGTATGGTGCATAAAATCAAAGTCCAAGGGCATGACAGGGACCACTGTCCAGTGTTTGCGAATTACTTGGAGGGAGGAGGTCCAATTTCATTAAGACTTGAGGTGCAAGCAGGACCCAACACGATGCCTACACTATGGTGTGTGATCTGTCAGATAGGAGGAAAACATACTATAGATAACTGTCATCTATTGCATAAGTATACGTAAATGTCCTAACAATTTTTTTGTAATTTCTACAAGTCAGTAGGCCATGATGAACATGCCTGCAGAAGCTACGAACTAATGATTGATCAGACTCCTGCTTACAAGGTGCAAACCGAAACATGAGCCCTCAACCCAAATGTAGGAATAGCGCAAGGGGTGCGATCAGGTTCGAGGTGGAATGGGACTAGGAAGGGGTCACGAATAGATAATTTGTTACAATTGCAAAGGGCCAGGGAACTATGCCCCCAATTGTACAAACCTGAAAAGGACATCATGTTTGTACTGTACCCAATTTGATCATGAGGCAGAAGACTGCCCTACATTGATAACGAGACTACATGAAAAAGGGGTACTTCATCCCCCTCTGACTCAGAATTTGCAGATGATGAGGTCTGAACCACATGAAGAAGACCCGACTGTCAACATGGTGCTCAGGAGTGGTATGACCACTAGCGATGAAAAAGGTAAGTAGTCAGAAGAAAGTGTGTGGGTTCGCAAGGCTCCTATAAATAAACTCGAATTTCATTTAGAACGCATGAAGGAAGCATTCATGGAAGCTAAGAAGAGCTTCATGAAGGCCTCCGCTTTAGGTAGTAAGGATCAAATAGAACCACGGATGGATCCTTCAATACTCACTACCTTTCTGGAGACATGCATGAAACTACTACGTGACAGCAAGGCAGTAAAAGGACTACAAGAACTTATCACTAGGTGTGCGGGGTCAAGAGAACCATGCGTGATCCAAAAACTTGGAAAGCATGCACTGCACACAGGAAGGGAAATGAGGTTGACTGTGAAAAACAATGAATATGAAATGGATTAGGTAATCATGGATCTTGGATCGGATGTGAATGTACTACCAAAACAAACATGGGAACGCATGGGGAGACCCATGCTATAGTGGTCTCCCATTTAGTTACAAATGGAGAACCAATAGAAGATATTGCCCATGGGAAGATTGCAAGGGGTAACAGTAGATATTGAAGGTACGAGCGTGCCGACGGATTTTAAAGTGATAGAGATTGTCTATGATAGTAATACCTATCCTACGCTACTAGGAATAGACTGGGCCATCGATATGAATGGAGTCATAAATTTGAAGAAGTGCAAAATGATTTCTGAAAAAAAGTCACTACGCGTAGTAGTACCACTAGATCTAGCCGAAAGAGCGCGATACAATGAACCAGTGCATGACTATGATAGTGATGACGATCTCAATTGCATCCACAAGATAATTGCATGAAAGTAGGATTGGGTGAATCTGACTGTAAATGGAAGAATTTTGGTGGGAGTGTGAAAGCGCCTGCACTTCAGATACAGACGAAAAAGTAGAGCGATGGCAGAATCACTTGCATGAAGTAAGAACACTTAATTGCAACATGATGGTTAGATCACTGCACTATGTGACAATAGAGGCAAGGGATCTGCCTACATATGATGGTTTGATAGTGGTGGATGAATTCTTGAACAAATTTGAAAGTGAGATACCAGAACAACAGCTATTCCATGCCCTAAAATGGGCACTGCACGCAATGCCCGCAAGATGGTGGGGTATGCATCATGGATGTTTTGAGGACTGGTGCAGATGCAGAAGAATGATGCACCTATGATTTTGGAAACTGCAGATACAACTAGTAGACAAATATGATGGACAAGATGATCAACACACACACCTCCCGAAATGGACCAAGGTCTACGGGGAAGAGCCACAGCTTGAAAGGGTACATTTATTCTATCATACCTTGGATGTCATACCCATGAATTGGTATACTGATACGGAGCTATGACATGGTATGAGCGAATGGGATGTCTTGTGTGAGGGATTTTTATTAGCTTTCCTGTTTGAAGATCATTGGTCAAACACTGTTGATGATGTGCTATAGGCAGTAAAAGCAGCTACCTTCAAAATATCTCAGGAGCCAATGGAATTAATTCAACCAAAATGGGCGACACAGTTGAGGTGCATGCCAAAGTGTTACAACATAAATGTTGAGGAGGATGATGAGGACCCACAAAATATTAACATTTAAGAAATGGAAGGCTACTGCGAGATTCGAGGACCATCACTTGAATACCCCGGCATCACCACGCCGCTAAAGACAAAGCAAGTAAACATTGGAATGGAGGTGGAGCTGAAGTATGCAATGCTTTGGGACTATTGGGATGATGCCACAGTGGATAAGATCATTTCGTTACTCCATGAATACCAAGACTTGTTCCCAACAAAATTATAGACTTAAAAGGGATTGTTGGTGACTTATGGATGATGAAGATCACCCTAAAACCTGACATGAAGCCAGGTAAGTAGCAACCTTACCACTTGTATCTAAAGTATAAAGAAAAGGTCTGTGACGAACTAGACAAAATGCTCACATCCAGAATTATTGAACCAGTGGAAGAATCTGACTAGGTAAGTCCTATGGTAGCACAGGAGAAAAAACAAAAGGGAAAAATAAGAATATGCGTGGACCTCCGAAAGTTGAATGACACCTGTGTACACGATCCATTCTTGACACCATTCATAGATGAAGTACTAGAGAATGTTGGTGGTCAGGAAGCATACTCATTCACAGATGGGTTCTCAGGGTACCATCAGATCAAGATCTCACTGGAAGATAGGTGCAAAATGACCTTCACAATAGAATGGGGTTGTTTTTAATATACTATTATGCCATTTAGACTGAAGAACGTGCTAGCTATATTTTCACCCATCATTGTGGTTGTGTTCAAAGAATACATCCACAAGTTCTTGGAGGTCTATCTGGATGATTGAACTGTCTTTGGATTAGTTAAGCACCATGTAACAAGCTTACACTTGATGCTGGATACTTGTCGTCGGCAGCTGATTGCGCTAAACCTTAAGAAGTGCACATTCGTCGTTCCCTTTGGAAACTTGGTGGGACATGTGGTCTGTAAACAAGGGCTGATGGTGGACCTTGTGAAGATTGTCGTTATTCTAAATTTGGAAGCGCATCGAAATGTTAAACAACTACGTGCTACTTTGGGACACACTGGATACTATGGGAAGTTCATCAAAAGTTATGCCCAAATAACAACGTCGATGGAAAATCTATTGAAAAAGGATGTTACATATTGTTGGAATGATGATTTCATGAAGAGTTTGGATGTCCTGAAGGGGAAACTAGCCTCCGCTCCAATCCTGGTCTTCCCAAAATGGGATGTGGAATTTCATGTGCATGTTGATGCATCGTGTATTGTGCTGGGAGCCATAATCGCATAGGAGGGCGTGGATCACCCGATCATGTTTGCAAGTTGGAGATTGTCCAAAGAATAAAAGAACTATTCCACCACTGAGTGTGAGGGGTTGACAATGGTATATGTGCTTCAAAAATACTGACACTATTGACTCGGAGGACATTTCAAGATGTACACCAACCATTCTGTGTTGAAATACTTGGTGAATAAGTCTATGTTGGGGGGGCGCATATGCAGATGGCTCTTACTATTTCAAGAATATGATTTTGGGGTCAGTTCAAGCCAGGATGCCTAAATGCAGGACTAGATCACTTGTCATGAATTGAGACGGTCGAGGAACCAATGAATTTGGAGGAGGGACTACTTGATGCACAACTCTTTGCAGTGTGCATCGTGGATGGACATTTCGAAGATATAATCCATTTTCTAACAACAGGGAACTGCGCCAAGGAAGAAGAAGGAATTGGTGGTATGTGCAACAGACTTTTCTGTCATCACAAGGCACCTCTAAAAAATGGGAAATGATGAGATATTGAAGATACGTACCTGAATTTGAATGAGGTCAGATCCTCATGGAAGCACATGGGGGTGTTGTAGGAGGAAACTATGTGGGATGTGTGACCACACAAAAGATTCTTCGCATAGGGTTATGGTGGCCAACCCGCACTAGGATTCAAAAGCACACTGTAAGGCCTGCGATATATGTCAAATGACTGGAAAACCATCACAAAGGGGCGGGATGCCATTAAATCCACAAATGACACTACAGTGATTTGAAAAATGGTCAATCAAATTTGTGGGACCAATTAAACCTTATGGAAAGATGGGCACATGCTACATCATCACCTCGACGGAGTACCTGATACGATGGGCAAAAGTGTAGCCGGTCAAAGACTACACGACCGAAACAGCTGCGAAGTTTCTATTCAAAAATGTGTTGACATGATTTGGCTATCCGAAAATCTTAATGAGTGATCATGGAACACATTTCCTGAATGAAACCATCAAAGTAGTCATAGAATATTTCTAGGTGTATCATCAGAAAAGTACACTGTACCACCCACAAGCTAATGGGATAGTAGAGGCATTCAACAAAATACTGAAGACTGCACTGACGAAAGTATGTAACGCACAACAAAATGACTGGAACCTACGCATATCTGTCATATTATGGGCTTATAAGACAACGTGTAAGAAAGTGACAAAACAGACACCTTTCTAGTTAGTCTATGGCATAGAAGCTGTCATGCCGATGGAATACATCGTATCGAGTCTGCGAATAGCAGCACTCATAGGAATGATGGGCCGCAAAGCTCTGGAAGAAAGTCTCACGTAGTTATAAGAACTCGAGGAAGAACGATTTCTGGCTAGATTTCATTAGCAGGTACAAAAGTAGCATGAAAAGGCCTGACACAACCGCCATATCAAGTTGCGTAACTTCAAGGTAAATGACTTAGTGCTGCTATATGACAGCAAGTTTGAAAAATTTCTTAGAAAATTTAGAATGCATTGGCTGGGACCATATGTGGTTAAGGAGGTCAGAGATGGAGGTGCGATCCAGCTAGTCAAACTAAATGGAGAACCCTTCCTAGGCAAAGTAAACAACAGTTGCTTGAAGCCCTACATGGGTGGGCAAGCTATCTAACTAAGCGACCGAAGCACAGTCTTCGTGACCCAAGGAGCTGGACACAGGCACAGGACTTTAAACGCACGTAGTAGATGCTGGTACCAAGGTAAGGACACAATTTAGACATAGATGATTCAGAAGCAAGAATGTAGCAAGTACAGTAGGCCACAACTTAGCACGCTTCCTCCATTCAATAGTTTGGGACCAGTTGGAGGGACTCTACACCAAGATCATTGCACTGACAGAGTGACTCAAGGGCGAGTCATGATGTTTGTGTTGGGGGCTTGTTGGGCATGGAATCCTCCCATAACATGTTTTGGAGCTCAAAGCCCAGGTTTTGGTCAAATATGTTGTAAGACTCCGCAAATTGCGGGCGCGAAGCATGAAATGTATATTGAGTCATAAGGTTGTCTGCCCTAAGTGTTGTAATGTAATGTAATGTCATGTCAGCCTACCCATGGTCCGCAGACCATGGGATTGTATAAATAGAGCGAGGCTCTCCGTTGTAAAGATAGATAATTGGAGAGAACGAGAGATGGATTAATGTAATGATCTAGTAGCAAATAGAGAAGAAGTCTAAGTGTATTTGGTCATAGTAGTAGGAAGAGGCTCTACAACTGAGTGCGCAGAGGCCTAGTAGAGTCCACAGTTGAGTGCACGGATCCATGCAGCTGAGTGTGTAGGGCGAAGTTGAGTCTGTAACCCAAGAAGAAGAATAATAAAGAGAATTTTGATTCTAAATATTGTGTATCTAGGTTTGCATGATTTTCTGTGCATTTATGATGTGTTGTTTATCGCGCACACGTATATGAATATTGAACATTGTTAAGTATAATTGGGCTCACACAGATAAGTTAAGTAATCAAATAATATCGGGTTAAGAACTTGGTTAATAATACATATCACACCTCGAATAGAGTTGCACGAAGGCAGCATTGTAGGTTTTGAGGTACTGATAGGTGCGTGTAGCGACGTGCACACAGGGGAAAACCAGAGACCACCGACAAACCATCAAACATCTCTAGGGCACGGAAACCTGGTTCTAGCTCCATGGACTATTGCCAAAATGCCCAGTAGTACTAGGATCTGTTTGGCTAAATCACCTCTAAACCTGGGTCAGGCCCATACAAGCCAACATGAATGTTAAAGGTAGGGAAGTTGAAATGAAGTCCTGATAAGTGGTATGAAAGTTGTGAAAAGTGTGGAGTAGGTGAACATCACCAATGGCCCCACCCAACACTCTAATAAGGTCAGATTTGACTAAGATATATTTCTCATGGTAATGAGAAGACAAACGTTTATAATCACCAAGCTATGAAGATGTGTGTAAAATAAAACAAAGGAAATTATCACCTCTAGAGGACCATGGATCAATCATCAACTTAGCAACAACTGCACGCCTCTCCAACAACCATCAGGTAGGTACAAGTATGCAATATTCTTAACCTCTTCTCTTGAGCATATTATAATTTGAAATTTTTTGTTAATGCATGAGAGATGAGGTTTTATAATCTAAGGATGGTTCAGCAGACTCAACCAACTTCAACTAGCTAATACAACTAACTCCTTCACTTATGCAATGTGGAAAAAACAAATTAGGAAGGGTAACAATTTCAAGGAATGGGATAACATTTAAAAGAGGAAATTTGTGCATAGGCTAAGTCCCCACAACACTCCAATCCTTGTGTCCATTTCATATCCACTATCTATCCATCATCCATCTATCATATTTCATAAGAAAAAAATTAATATTTTTCAAGAACAAACCCTACACTCTGTCTCACCTTAAAAATTTCTTGAAAAAAAACATAGAAAGCACATCCTCTCCATTTTCACAAACCTATACTATTCCCTCTAGGCCCTAGCATCATCCCAAAATCCTATACATCATTTCTCATCACTCCCATACAGTTAGAAGACCCTAAAATAGAAGGAATGACTGCTACAGGAAGGCAAAATGTTGCTACAACAAGGAATAAAGGAACAAATTGTGCTAAAACCTAAAATGGAAGTGCGTAAGAGAGACCTAATCAAAACAGAGAACTCCAAGGAAATTAAGAAACCATCTAGGCCACAAAAGAGAAGAAGAAGGCAACAAAAGGCAAAAAAGCATTCACCATCAAAATAGAACTCAAACTGGAGTGATGAAAAGAGGCTTTCCAAGAGGTCTCTAATGTCTTTGTAGCTTTTGTCCAGGGCCTAAAAGATAATATAGAGAAATAAGAAAGGCATGGGAGTCAAGTTGAGGGCCTACACTAGGCTCAAACTATCATTTCTTCTCAACATAGGTTTAAGTAGGCTACTACAGGATTTCCTGTAGTTACTACAGGAATTTCTACAAGGTTTCCTGTAGTTACTATTGGAATTTCTACTAGATCTTGTAGTTCTCATGTCAAGGCATTTTGAAGGTTTCAGAGGTGTCCAAATGGTGAAAAAAGTTAGTAGGAGGTTGGAAAAGGATGTGAAAAACCTTGCCAAATTGAAAAATATTGAACCCATCTTGAACAAGGGGAAAAAGGTAGACTAATGGTCTCAAGAAGCACTGTGATTTTTTTATGCACAAATATTTATGGAAAAATGAGTTAAAATAGAATGAAGGTCTCAAGGGAGATGATATGAATGAAATGGATCTACAAGCCAATTGAGTTCACTTGCAAAGAGGAAAGTCATGTTTTTTTTTTCTTCTTGAAATACTGTTAAAAAATCATGAAAAGAAGAAATTCATTTTTGTGCTTGTCCTTGGGGAAATTACAACCAAGATTCTTAAGAGAAAGGACTGAGGAATGCATAAGAGATAGGCCAGCAGGGCCATGAATGAGGCACAATGAGGTCACTAAGTTTTTCAGAGGATGAGAAATACTTTCAATAGAGGGTGTGAAGGGCCTCTAAATTAGACATATGTTAATGCCCATCTAAACATCCTTAAGCACATTAAACCTCTCTTTTTGCATTAGATAATGTATTTTCAACTTTAATATGTTCACTAGAAAGGTTTATGGATATTTGTCTATTTGTGCCTAATATTATATATTTTTGTGGAATATTGTGAGAATATTGGGTAGATTATGAAGATTTGGAGGAGATAATTTAGGGTCTTGCACCCTACTACAGGAGGATCAATATTAAATAATAAATCAAGAATATATTCTGAAATAATTGCACAAATTTTGGAGCTCCAATTATTTGAGAAAATCTACGAATGTGTTCCAAGTCATTTAATGCATATTCTTAGTATTGGGAACCAGATCCACTAATTAAGGGATTTTGGTGGGGAAATATTCCTCCTTTCATGGGTAATGCTTCCTAATAATTTTGTATAAGTATGAAGTCGAATTTGCCTTTAGTGATGGATTTTTATTAGTCTTCTTGTGGAGAAAACTTGTAGTTTTGTAGCTCCACTTTCATTTTCTACAGGGATGTAATTGTATTAATGGAAATAATGAAGCTTGGTGCCATCTTTATATTATAAATCTTGGTCTCCTCCATAGGAATTTGAGTTTTCTTAGGCTTTGCCATCCCAGGAGCCTCAGAGCCCTTTTGTATCATTTACTTTTCTTCATTTCACTTCTTATTCGCATGCATCTCTTATTCTTATCTTTTTTCTATTTCTACATTTAATATTGATGATATATTGTTGTGGGATTGGGTTAAATGGTTGAAGTATTTTTTTTTTCAGGATCACAAGCATCATTTCATCCTTGGAACAGCTTTGGGTGGTCATAGTAATGATTCAGTTACTTGGATTAGTTTGCTTATTCCCAAATCTAGATTTCTGGAAGTCCTTTGTGACAAATAACAATAAATTTATGTTATTTTTTAGAGCATTCTAAGGATATTCTATTGAGTTGATTACAATTTCATTAGATCAGAAAAAATTCTAGTTAATAACAAAAATTACCCAATTGAATTTTCACTTGATTATGTTAGGCATTTGATATATTTACTAGCTCACTAGTTCTTGAATTTCTATATTTTAGAATAGTAATTTTCTATTATTTTTTAGCATGGGTTAACTGAGGTATTTTTGAGTGATTCCAATTGGAATGAATACGTAAGACATACTTTTCAATTAAAAAATTGTCCCATCCAATTTGGATTTGATTTTCTTTGGTGATTTGGTGAATTATAGTTTCTTGTAGTAATTCTGCAGCTTTGCTCAAGAAGCTTGGTTATTGTCACTTAGGTATGAATGAAGACATGTAGACTCTAAATAAATAATTTTATAAGACTAAATACCACTTAGGACTTGCCTCTTTACCCATGCAAAAAATTTTAATGGTTTGGGATAATGGACATATTTATGAAATAGATAATACAATTATGATTGCCACATCCAATGAACTCTCTTAATGGACCTAAACTCTTTGAAATGTAATTATTGAAATTTACTTCATGAGATTTACTTTATGAAATTAGAATAGGTTTATTTCCTTGTAATTTTTTTCTTGCAATAGGTTAAGGTTTCTATTTCGAGCTTTTCATTTTCTGCAATTAGTTTAGGATCTGATTTTATTACATTCACTCCATTACATCATGACATCAAAGGAATGACACATTGTATGTTGCATATATAGTGTCAATACCTCTTAAGTTTGTATGAGCACAACATTGATAATTAGAATTAGTAGCCTTGAGAGTTGGAGCATTCTTGTTGCAATACCAAGGCTCATCACTTTTTAGCGTCGTTGGTAGGGAAGGTATGCATTGTTTTCTTCCCTAGTTGATTCATTTCTTTTCATTTCTGCAATAAAAATTGCATTAGACATATTTATTTTCAAAAACATAAAATTGCAATGCATAATCATTCTTATTCAAAAAAATGAAAAATAAAAATACTTATCTAACAAAAACCCCCTCATTTGATCACGTCGTGCAGTAAGAGCCAAATCATCATTCATTTTTGTAGGTAGAAGAAGAAGAGGTGATAGAGAAGGTAGAAGAAATGGATTGAGATGATGACAATGAAGAAGTTCTTCTTGGATTTCACATTCAAGATACTGATGTAAATGTGCATATGAATAAAATCCATCCATCTTTTGCTTCCAAAAATCCATGGTATAAGGTCAGAGAATCTGAAAACCTTTCTCTTTGAATTTGAAATCCTTCGTAGAGATTATGGTTACTTATTAAACACTCAAAAATTGACATTGTTTTCGGCAACATTGAAGGATAGAGATCTTAAATGGTTCATGATTTTATGTACTAATTCAATAAGATCATGGAAAGGTATCCAGAAGATATTTCTAGAAAAATAAAACATCATGATCTTAAAGAATACATATTTAAAATTAATCAAAAATAAGATGGGAGCCTTGGGGATTTAATAGAGAGGTTCATGTATCATTTAGGATCCGACACACTAAAAATCCTGTTACTTAGAACAATTAGGGATGAGAGGATTGATATTCTTGATCTCATGAGTAAAGGTGATGTATACTAATTACCATTTGAAGAAATTTGTGAAACATGCAAATAGATATCAAGGGTAAGGGTAAGAGTAAGTGAATCAGCATCAAGATTTATTAATCAAACTAAACTTGGAAATTTTATTGATAACTTTAAAATAGAAAATATAAGTGAACAAGTAGAAATGTTAAGAATACAAAATGAGAAAAGAGATGATGCTGATATTTGTGTTGTCCATGTAGAATCACATGATGTTAAATATTACCCCTCATTACTAAGGTTGAAGGAATTTTACCAAGAGGACAATGGATCAAGTCAATAGTCAAAGTAGCTATGTTATATAGCTCCAAAAGGACCATTGTAGCCTATTCAACCTGACATGATGCAAGGGATTAATTAAAAATTTGAATCTTATGCACATCCATCTCAAAGTAATTGGAACACACCCTTTCCTTGGCAACCTTGGCCATCTCAACCCCAAAACCAATCTTGGCAACAAGGTTGGAAAGGAACATATGGGATCCATCCACAATACCCTCAATATTTTCTTGAATATCCTACATACTCAACTCCATGTTATCCCTACCATCCACCTACACCACAACCACAACCCCAACCATATCCATCTCACATATCCACTCCCACTCAACTATCTAGACCACCATTTCCAAACCCACACAATGAAGTAGCTTAGACCACTTACAATGATGAGGTACAAAACTTCAAATCTCCTCTTGATCTCAATGGTATTCATCGCAGCTCAGGAATGATATTACAAAAAGAGATCTCTTGATTTCATTAAAGGACAACATGTAAAAAAAAATAGATTTAAAAGAGAACACCAAAGAATCACAGGCTACACTTGATGAATAACAGACATCAAAATCATAGATTGAGAAATCCCCTTCATGGTTACCATCAAATTCTCCATGTATTCAAGAGAAAAATCAGCAAAAAGAGGAATATTTGAAGTTCATGGTAGAAGAAGACATGAAGAATCATCCAGATAAGCAAGAAAACCAAGGGCATCAAAGTTATATGGAGGTTTGGTTCCAGAAAATCAACTAGATGGAGGATCACTATATTCTTCAACTATGCTTGATATTTTTAAAGGAAAAGCATTTTGTTTGTGAAATTAAGGTACATGTCAAATCATATATTGCAAGCCTACACATTAGTTTATCTGTCATCTTAATGTGCACATGGATCCATTAGAAGTATTCCTAAACTTGAAAATAATTTTGTTTTTTCAAGTAGAGTAAGATGGGAAAAGAAATAAAAAATGAAAAATAAGAAAAAGATATAAAATCTCAGGTGAAAACCTCCTTTGAGGTGCCTGACATTGGCTCATTGATTGAAAACCTCCATGAGGCGGTCAATGGGTTGGAGAAAAGAGAAAAAAATAAAAAGAAAAGATCAATGCTAAAAGAAAAAGGTAGCAGGAGGTTGGAAAAGGATGTGGAAGACCTTTCCAAACTAAAAAATATTCAAGAACACATCTTGAATAAGGGGAAGAAGGCAAGCTAATGGTCTCAAGAAAAATTGTGATTTTTCTATACACAAACAATTTTGGAAAAATGAGCAAAAATGGAATGAAGGTTTCAAGGGAGAGGATATGAATGAAATGGATCTACAAGCCAACAAAGTTCACTTGGGAAGAGGAAAGTTATCTTTTTTTCTTGAAATACCGTTAAACAATCATGGAAATAACAACTACATTTTTGTGCTTCTCCTCACAAAACTTATAGCTAAGGTTCTTAAGAGAAAGGATTGAGGAATGCACAAGACAGAGGTCACAAGGGCCATCGATGAGACACAATGATGTCACTAAGTTTCTGAGAGGATGAGAAAAAATTGCAACAGGGGGTATGATGGGCCTCTAAATTAGATAAATTAAGGTCCATATGACCATCCTTCAACACATTAAACCTATATTTTTGGATTAGATACTGTATTTTTAGTTTTAATATGTTCATTATGAAGTTTTATGGATAATTTCATATTTATGCCTAATCTTATTTATTTTTGTGGAATATTGTGAGAATATTGGGAAAATTATGAACAATTGGAGAAGATAATTTAGGGGCTTGCTCCCTACTATAGGAGTATGAATATTAAATAATAAATTAAGAAGATATTCTCAAATAATTTCACAGATCATGGAGATCCAATGATTGAGAAAATCTAGGAATGTGTTCCCTGTCATTTAATGCAAATTCCTAGTATTAGGAACCAAATCCACTAATTAAGGGATTTTGGTGGGGAATAGTTCCTCATTTCATGGGGAATTATTCCTAATCATTTTGTATAAGTACCAAGTTGATATTTCCTCTAGTGGTGAATTTTTCTTAGTCTTCTTGTGGAGAGAACTTGTATTTTTGCAACTCCAATTTAATTTTCTGTAGGGATGTAATTGTATTGATGGAAATAATGACTATTGGTGCCATGTTCAGATTCTAAATCTTGGTCTCCTCCATAGGAATCTAATTTCTTTTTGGTTTGGCTATCCGAGGAGCCTCATAGCCCTTTTGTATCATTTACTTTTCTTCATTTCACTTCATAGTCACATGCATCTCTTGTTCTTGTTTTTTTTCTATTTTTGCATTTAGTATTGATGATTTCTTGTTGTAGGATTGGGTTAAACGATTGAAGCAAGTTATTTTTTAGGATTAAAATCATCATTTCATCCTTGGAATAGCTTTGGAAGGTCATATTAATTATTGAGTTACTTGGATTAGTTTTCTTATTCCCAAATCTAGATTTCTGGAACTCCTTTGTGGCAAATAACAGTGAATTTCATGTATTTTTTAGAGCATGCTAACGAGATTAAATCAAGTTTATTTCACTTGAATTATATATAAAAATAATTCTAGTTAAGAACAAAAATTACCTCATTACATTTGATCTTGATTAGGTTATGCATTTGATAGATTATTAGCTCACTAGTTCTCGAATTTCTAGATTTTAGACTAGTAATTTCCTACTATTTTTTAGCATGGTTTAACAGAGGTCTTTTAGAGTGATTCCACATGGAATGGAGACCTAAGAAATCCTAGTCAATAAAAAAAAATATTATCATCCAATTTGGATTTTATTTTCTTGGTAATTCAGTGAATTATAGTTTCCTGTAGTGAGTACAAGATCTCTTGTAGCAACATTCCAACATGTATATACTTGCCTAGATTCACTTAGGAAGCCTTTTTATTGTCTCTTAGTATTGAATCAAGACCCCTAGGCTCTAAATCAATTATTTGGGAATACTAAAGACCACTTATGACTTTCATCTTTACCCGTGCAATACATTTCAATGAT
This sequence comes from Pinus taeda, assembly GCA_000404065.3. Taxonomy (NCBI): domain Eukaryota; kingdom Viridiplantae; phylum Streptophyta; class Pinopsida; order Pinales; family Pinaceae; genus Pinus; species Pinus taeda. Next base: position 121,198 of record APFE030847594.1, on the reverse strand, counting down.
TTGGGCTAATGGACAAATTTATGAAATGGATAATACAATCATGATTTCCACATCAATCTATTAATGGACCTAAACTATTTGAAATGTAATGATTGAAATTTACTTCATGAGATTTACTTTACGCAATTAGAATAGGCTTCTTTCTTTGTATTTTCTCTCTTGCAATAGGTTAAGGTTTCCATTTCGAGCATTTCGTTTTCTGCAATTAGTTGAGTATCTGATTTTATTAAATTGACTCCATTACATCATGACATAAAAGGAGGGACACATTGTATGCTGGACATATAGTCTCGATACCTCTTATGTTTGTATGAACCCCGAGTTGATAATTAAAGTTGGTAGCCTTGGGAGTTGCATCATTCTTGTTTCAATACTATGGCTCATCACATATATGCCACTGTGAAAGCCAACCTTAAAGGTGGCCAAGGCTCTAGATACAATAAAGTTCAAAATTTTTACACCTCCTATTGCTGGAGGATGTGTCGGTTGAGGGGGAGTTATTGGAAAAGGTGCCACAACTTCGCATGGAAGATTGTATTTGAACAATCGGGATAAGTATCCACAATTTGAGCCCAGTAAATATTTAAAGGCTATATATTATGAAGAGTCTCAGGTAACAAGGGTGGAACCAATGAAATGGGCATTAGGTATTCAATGTGTTGGATTATTGAATATGCTGCATGTTCCACATTTTGGGCAAAGCAATATTAATGTGATTTGTGTGTGCCATCTATTGGCACTAGTACATGATGGGCACCTATGGCTTGGGACTCCCATCCCCATAGATGACATGATAATCATAAGAATCATTGTGCTACCTTAATAAGGAGTGAACCCCACATATGCCTCTGTCAAAAAGTCACAGGAGAAGAAGCTAGCAGATCAGATGAAGAAAAACTTTAGATTGATCAAGAAGTCTCGGGGCTATGTCATTAGTTCCATGAGTGATACTGATGTGCAATTTTTTGCACACATCTAGGCGGGAAAGATTATGAGAAAGTGTCAGTTGGATGAGGTGTCGACCCTGGTAGTATCCTTGGCTGCAGAGTGTAGCAAGGGGGTCCAGTTTCATTGGGTGGGATACTTATGCCAGGAGTTTTTGGAGGACTTTTGCGAAGTGCAGGAGGATGAAAAGCAGTTCTGATAAGCGTGGGTATTTTTTTTAATCGTTCTGACAGCATGGCGAATGCCAGATGAGTCACAATTCCCCACTATGAACCTAGATGTGTACGAGGCTACAAGGTTTACCTCATTGTGGGCATCTAAGAAACCAACCCAGGCCACAGAAAAAAAAAATAAAATGTTATGGGTCCTAGTTGAGATGGATCTGTGCACAATGATCATCCAGAAGCCAAGGATATCACCAATTTTATCTAAGGAATATCACGGCATTTTTTATTTCAAAGAAGATTTTTATCATGTTTACTTCCACGTGAAGAGAGACTTGATGGAGGAATGGAAGTAGCTTTCATTGTTAGTCACCGAGGATGACATCACCCAAATCATAAGCAAGTGGTTGAGCTATTGGCTCATGCCAACTGAAAAGGCATGCACTGGTAAAACAAAGGAGGAAACTGAAGGCATGTCGACCAACAAGCCAACAGATAAGAAGGAGAAGAAGAAAGTGCCTTAGAAGGTCACCATCAATCTAGAAAAGAATTACGCGCAGGAGCCAGAGTGTGAGGTAGAACAAGAGAAGAACACCGAATAACTTGATCAGGGTGGTGAAGACCCTTTTATAGATATGGAGGAGTCTATTCTCTGTTCATCATCAAGAAGCAGACAAAACCAAGTACTGGAGGAGCACGAAAAAAGAAAAAGTCCAATAATTCTACTAGTGCAAAGCCACTAGCCTTTATTGAAGGGGACCTCAATGAAATTTAGGACACTATCCAAGCTACTGTGGAGGACATCTGGGGCAATATTGAAGATCAGTACAAGGTAGTACTGACAGAAGCCCAAAAGGACCTCAAGGATTTACAGGTTCAGGCAAGCGTGTTTTAGGCAAGCTTGGTTTAGGTGAGCGTGAATCAAGCAAGTGCAGTACTGATGATTTCAGGTAGTGTGTATATAGTCCTCACTTCAAAACTCCATCATGTGCACTTCCCTGATGGATAATTACATTTGGAAACCACATAAGACCGGGAGAGTGCCCAACACTTGAAGATTGTGAGCATTAATCTTGCAGCGCTTCCCCTCTCGAAATTGCATGAGTTGCATCAGGGTGTCGCAAATGAACTCAAAGTGCAAGAGAAATTAGCTTCTATGGTTATCAAAAGTTAAAAAATCACTAGCCAACAAATGTGCGATGAAAATAATAAGGCTCTATAGGATCATGATGAGGTAGCTACGGAATAGTTGGAGGAGGTTATCACCCTAGGATGCAGTGAGCTTCCAGAGCTCCAAATCTAGTGAGAGGTAGCCTCCGAGGAGAAAGTTCAGAAGCTTGCAACAACAATTAGAGAATAAAAGGCGTAGGTGAACATGGTTCGATTTGAGCTACAGATGCAAATCACACAATTGCAAATAAAGTTTTGGCCTACAAGACTGCTAGAAGTCCAAGAGCAGCATGAAGCTGCCATTAAAGATGATATGGATAAGATTGGTGCTATAGCTAAGGACTATAGCCAAATTTTTGAAGAGACGATGGAGTTGTGGGCCTCACAGTAGGATAACCCCAAGATGCACAAGATTGAAGTTGAAATCAGGGACAAGAAGCTGCAGTGTGATGAACTTAAAGTGATGGTATGGACCTTGGCACCTGTGAAACAATTCATATGCCTAAAGGAATGAAAACTTCTGCAAGGAAATCTTTAGGAGCTGCGGTGGAAGGTGCGGATAATATCTGTGCAGACATAGGATTGGGAAGAAGAGGCCGACAAAATCTCATAGACATAGGAGGGAAAACTAAAGAGCATGCAACAAAACCAAAGAATGGTCAACCTCGCAATAGAGGGGCAGACCACAAAAAAAACTCATAGAAGAAGTTTGACAGGATGTAACATAGTGCACAAAGGCACTTCACGTAGTGAAATATTCGTTCAATAGCATGAAGGCCAAGATCTAGGATGTACTAGCTATGTCACTCAAGGAAAAGTCACCTCTTTATGTTGGGGGGCTATTGGGAAGGGGTCCCATAGGTCCAATTTTGAATCAGTTATGTAAAAGTCTCCACATTTTAAGGAGCGAACTGCACTTCACGTAGTATATTAGGATTCAAAGGGGATTTTAGGCGGGTCAAAACCCCTTATTTTGGTAAAGGGATGGGATAAGTTAGAATTTTTTGAGCTCCACCCATTATTTGCAGACCATGGTATTCTAACAATAAAAGATATATAAAGGGATGTCTTAGCTTGTCTAAGGCAATCAATCAATTAATCAAGTTTTAATGTGTTAGAGTCTATCGTAATCTTATGTATTCAGGTAAAGGGGAAGGGTCCTACAGTTGTGTGCAAGGAGACCTTGGTAGGTATGTAGCTATGTGCATAGGCCCCTGCAACTGTGTGTATAGGGTCAGAGGATTATATCTTTGAAGTATTAAAGTAATAAAGAAGAATTTGGAAGTACATCTACATTCTGTTATATGTATTGTAGTTTCCATATTTAATCATGGTTAATGTTCGATGTTGTATATTTCCTCTATAATTTCATCAAGAAGACTTGGATACTCTCTATTATGTTGAATAATGCATGTTAGAATAGTTAGGCATAGCTCATAAATTTGTTAATCAAGAAACTGTTCTACGATTGTATTAATGAAGTTAATGGTTCACGAAGGCTACATTGAACCCTAGATTAGCAGAAACCCTATAGCCACACTGCACAACCCCTTTGGATAAAAAAAATTGGTTCTAGTATCCCCCAATATTCGCTCGGGTGAGATTGTGATCCACTCTGTGCACGTCATTGCCGAAAGGGATGGTAAAATAGGGTTTTGTTGGTTAGCACAAACTAACTCCGAACCTAGGTTGAATCCCCTGAAGCCAACACAAGAACATATAAAAACTTCATGCATGCATGGCAACCAAATTTCTCCTATTATCAAAATTTGATTTGATAGTTTCTAAAAGCGCTGCGAGTTTCAGTGTTAGCTGATTTATAAAAAACAGTTTTAAATCACTAACAATTTTAGTGTTAGCGCTGATTCATAAAAGGCAGTGTTAAAGCACTGACAATGGTACTGCCAATGACGATTTGAAATAAATAGGGTCAAATCACCAACAATAGGAGTGTTAGTGTTATCATGTGTTTGCAAACAAGAAAAGGAAAATGCACTAACAATGGGAGTAGAAACGTATTTTTTTGAAAAATAGTCAGTTAAAATCTGTTTTTTTAGGTTCAACATAGTAATTTTAGGCACTCTTTCCAAACAAATCAGAATGAATTTTACAAAACGGAAAGAGGTTTTTGTCCATAATATGACCATTTAAAAAAAAAAAAATCTTTGTTTTCAAAATCTATCACAGTTTTGGAGTTTTGAAGGGATAACTAGACCCTTTTTTAGGAATTCGTGATGAAAACGATCATGGATAGTTGTTGAATTGGATGCCACCTCCTCAAATCCGACTTGGTAATCCTTATCTCCAACCATGAATCCAATAACAACATGATATTTAGATATAGATAGGCTTGGAAATATGTTTATGTGCATGTATTTGAGAGATATAGTTTATCTCTTTTATTTTTAGCAGTTTGTAATTAAGTATGAATGAGAAAGTTGTTAGAGTTTGTAATTTTATTATAACACAAGGCTATGTAATCTAACAAAGGTTGGGTTCACAAGACTGTTGGGATTTCTATTCTTCAAATTTTGATTAATTGAGATTGTAAGATCATACATTCTTATTTTTTGATGCAAATATTCTTGTGCCAACAATTCCCTATATGTTTTTTCTTCTATGTGATTGTTTTTATCCCCTCTATTAAATCATTTAATGTTTCAACTTCAGTGTTTGAGTAGAGACAAATGAATCAGAATTATTCACTACTCTATTTCAATAGTACTCATATACTTATTTCCCTTGTCCTCTAAAGTTTCTTTTGTATTCATATTATATGCCCAACTATAGTGTATTCTTTCCTTCCTTCAACTTTAAGCTACAATGATAAATTGATGTCTAAGAAATTGCTTTCTACCTTGCCTTTTCCAATCATTGACCATATAACCAACATCTGCAGATATTTGTTATTTCATGTGCCTAACTCCATCACCCAATCAATTTCCTTTATTTCCCAACCAAACTCCTTTTTTCAAAACCCCTCACTCTAAATATGTTGTAGTAAATGTGCTAAATACATAACCAGTCATTTTGAATGAGTTACAGAAGGGCGCCCCCTTCAGATTGAAAGGGCTAGCTTTCAATCCAAAAGATTATTTAGAGGTTTCCTTAGAGTTTTTCCTGCAGCCAATTTTTTCTCTAAGTTATAAAATTTTGGCGTTGTTGCCGAGGAGCGAAAGTGGAATTTTCCATGGGAAAATGACAAGATCTAGAGCTAATTGTTGATGCTAAACAATGTTCAAAAACCATTGATTTGTAGATTATTGACCTAGAAACTCCATTTTCAGATTCTAGAAGTTAGAACTTTCATGGAAGCTCCAATATCCAAATAATACAGAGCTTTAATTGCATATCTAGTTTCCTAATCAATAAAGATCACATGGTATGTCTGAAATATTATTTCTATTGAAGGTTTTAAGGAATATTGGGATGATTTTGATGATGATCATATTGATGTAGTTTTTTCAAGGTTTTTACCTATGTAATTACATTCATGCAAATGTTCTTTCAAGGCAAAATTCATCTCTTAGAAGCATTTTCTCACAAGATTGAGAAAGAACTTGAAAATTTAGAGGCTCAAATTCAGTCCCACAATTTTCAATGTCGATATCTACCTTTTGAGAACCTTTTCTTGCCAAAATAGGAGGATATATTGCCACCCTATGATTTTCTGATTGAAGAATGTTTTTCTTTAAGACGAAGTTGATAATTCACAGTTAGAATAATGGTTTAACATAAATATGACACATGAACAAACCAACCACAATAGTTAGTTTGTAGAGTGCCTTGAAGATCAAGAAATGAACTATGGCATTCATGCATTTTATGATCCCGTAGTTGGTAATATGAAGGGATTTTTTAGCTTGCGCATTCAATCATGTTTTCATTGTGGAGACAAGATCCATCATGAGCGGCCATTTCCCTTACATTTTTTAGTTTTCATTTTGTTGAAGCATAATCAAGGAGATATATTATCTGGACTAGTTACATTGACATTTTTGTATCATTTAATCTAGAAATTATTTTAGTGGTTTAGAATAGGTAGGTGTGACCAATAAGCTTGTTGGGAAAGCATCCCTTCTAGCATGTGCATTTTCCCTTTACTGCATTTTTTAGTTTTAGTTTATAGTGAAGTGTACAATTTAGTTTGGATTACAATTTTGTTCTTAGTTGAAAAATAAGTGCATATTACAAGTTGTAACTTTTGAGTTGGGATCAACCCAATGCATGAGGCCTCTGGTCTATTTTTTCCGGGAAAAATAGTGTCTATTTGATCTGCTAGTCCCACTAAGATGGGTAGCTATCTTAGAAATAAACAATTCAAAGTAACTTGTGTTTTCCTTTATGTATGATAGATAAGAGAGAAGCAGAGAGCACCAACCTGAATCTTTCGCTTGGTTCCTTGCTTGTTTCCTCTCTCCTTTGATATACCTTTCCACTCCTTTCTTACTTGCCTCGCTTTAAAGAACACCTATAGAGGCAAAGCAATAAAACACCATCAAAGCATAGAGATCTATAATACCATTAACAATGCAGAATCAGAAATACATTAACCATACAATTGCATTCACAAATAGCAAGATTCACAAATACACAAGTATATGGAGGAAAACTCAAATAAATTTATTGATAGTAGAAGTAGAAGAGAGGATTAAAACCCAGCTGTTTGATCCAGCATCATCCTCCCAGCATGAAAGCCCTGTTCACCTCACGAAAAGCAAGATCACCCAACAATACAATGTCTCAAAGATAAACCAACAGCACTTCCTTACAAATTACAAAATTCCAGCCTCTAGATCTCTCAGATGAGGGATACATTCATAGATATTTGCAGAGGGGTGAGTTAGCTTCTGGGTTTTTGATTAGTTTCATTTCACTGATAGTTCTTGGTTCCACTTGGAGATTTCATGATCCCTTACTCATCCCTAGGCGAATTCAGAGAGGCAGGTGTCATATGAGAAGTTTCTAGAAGATTCTCTAGGTTTCCACTTAGCAAATTGTCTCTACCATTTGTCTACTCTTGCCCATCAAACAGTCATTTTTTTCTTTTAGCAATGAAAATCCTAGCTACTAAGGAAAGAAGAGTACGATTATTTCAACAAAGAGCAGAGAGCACGCACTAAATGCAATTTTCCTAAATCATTTTCGGCATGCAGTCTAAATGCAAATGCACATGCATGTATTTGTTTTTCTGTTTCCTTAATGTGAGAATGCCATAAAGGAAAACTAAGTACAGATCTGAACTACTTTTTTTTTTCAAAGTGACACTTTAACTATTTCTTTTCAAAACAAAAGGAAGACTAAGATGACACTTTCAATTTCGAATGGATAACTTCTTTTGACACTTAAAATATTGACAATTCAAATCAAATACAATGACAAAAATACAATCAACTATCTAGAAGAGGAAGACTTTACGACACTCTTCTTCTTGACTCAAAATGACAGTTACGACACTTTTGAATCAAAAGATGACAGTTCCATTAAGCTACTCTTGACAAAGGAGGATTGTAAATGATGAAAAATACATAAAAAAACATTCACAATTCCTAATCAATGGAGGCTGAAAAATGTAAAGGAAGAAGGCTTCAACAATGATATACTAATCATAAGTAGCAAAACTACTAAATAGCGCTGAAAACAAAGAAGAAAAAAAAAATTTCCAAAGAAGGAAACAATATCATTCCGTCATCGCACCTATCCTTAAGGTAAATAAGGATGCATCTCACCTACAACACACGGGAGGTGCGATGCATCCAGGTTGCTAGTTACAGACACTGCGATGGACTAGGGAATGAAACTGGGCTTGGTTTTTGCTCCAAATTTGCAGCTAAGTTCAGTGATTTACGCTGAGCTGCGATGGACAGTAACAACAAAGTACAGTGGTATGATCTTATGAGGTTATTGAGCTACCAATAGTGCACTTAGGATGTTTGCAAGTCAAATGTTCAGTTCATAAACCAACTCGGAGATTGACTGAAGCAACATTGATCTAATTTTCAGTTGCATAGCAAAAGCATTTGGAAGGCTAGCTAGCTTAACTTTAGGCTCTGTCTATAGTTTATAAAGCAAAAAATAGTAACAAAGAAACAAACTATTCGCTCCCCAGTGGAGTCACCATTTTGTTTCTGTGAAAACTAGTGTCTATTTGATCTACTAGTCCCACTGAGATGGGTAGCTATCTTAGAAACAAACAATTCAAAGTAACTCGCGTTTTCCTTTATGTATGATAGGAAAGAGAGAAGCAGAGAGTACCAACCTGAATCTTTCTCTTGGCTTCCTGCTTGTTTCCTTTCTCCTTTGATAGAGCTTGCCACTCCTTTCTTACTTGTCCCACTTTAAACAACACCTGTAGATGCAAAGCAAAAAAACACCATCAAAGAATAGAGATCTATAATACCATAAACAATGCAGAATCAGAAATACATTAGCCATACAATTACATTCACAAATAGCAAGATTCACAAATACACAAGTATATGGAGGAAAACTCAAATAACTTTATTGATAGTAGAAATAGAAGAGAGGATTACAACCTAGTTGTTTGATCCAACATCATCCTCCTAGCATGAAAGCCCTCTTCACCTCATGAAAAGAAATATCACCCAACAATACAATGTCTCAAAGAGAAACCAACAACACTTCCTTACAAATTACAAAATTCCAACCTCTAGATCTCTCAGATGAGGGATCCATTTATAGATATTTGTAGAGGGGTGAGTCAGCTTCTGGGTTTTTGATTAGTGTCATTTCACTGATAGTTCTTGGTTCCACTTGGAGATTTCATGATCTCTTACTCATCCCTGGGCGAATTTAGAGAGGCAAGTGTCATATGAGAAGTTTCCAGAAGATTCTTTGGGTTTCCACTTAGCAAACTGTCTCTTCCATTTGTCTACTCTTGCCCATCGCACCCCATAGAAGGCTCTTTCAGTATGCATCACAACCTAGCTAGTGTAGCAGCCAGTATGCATCACGCCCTAAGCATGGAGCAGTCTATATGGTTCAGCTTTGGCCAATTCTAAGTAGTTTTTTAGGTGGAACTTCTGGGAAATGATGTAATCAGTTGACCATGATCCTTTAGGGTATGAAACAACACTTTTAGGGGTTTAAGAGCCCTTGGTTTATTGACATATGTGATTGGGGTTACAATGCCCAAATATGTCTATAACATCTATAGGGGTTCTTGTTTCCATCTATGGTCAACAACATCCCCATGAAGCCAAATCTTATGACAATTTTAGTTTTTAGTTTTTAAAAGGGCTCACAGTTTCAATGTCAACAACGATTTGTAATAAATAGGTTTAAAATGATGACACCAGGAGCATCAACATTATCATGTGTTTGAAAATAAAAAAAGAAAATTATGCTGACAACGGGAGTAGCAACGCATTTTTGTAAGAAATGGTTAGTTAAAAATCTGTTTTTTATGGTACATAATAGTAATTTTGGGCACGCTTTCCAAATAAAAGAGAAAAAAATTAAAAAATGGAAAGAGGTTTTTATCCATAACGAACCCTTTTAAAACACCTTTCTCGGTTTTCTATCATATAGCACGGTTTTTGACTTTTGAAGGGATCACTAGACTCTATTTTTCAGGAATTCATGAGAAACAAGCTCATGGACAGTTGTTGACTTGCATGACACCTCATCAAATTCGAATTTTTGATCCTTATCTCCAACCATGAATCCAACGAAAAAATGACATTTAGATTTATATAGGTTTGGAAATATGTTTATGTGAATGTATCTGAGAGACACTTTATCTCTTTTATTTTTAGTAGTTTGTAATTAAGTATGAAGGAGAAACTTGTTAGAGTTTGTAATTTTATTATAAGGCAAGGCTATGTAATGTAACATAGCTTGGGTTTGGAAGTTTGTTGAGATTTGTATACTTTATATTTTGATTAATTGAGACTTTAAGGTCATCCATAATTATTATTTCATGCAAAGATTCTTGTGTCAACAATTTCCTCTCTATTTTTTCTTCTATGTGATTGTTTTTCCTTTCTCTATTGATTCATTGAGTTTTTTAGCTTCAATATTCAATTAGAGATAAAGGAATAAGAATTATTCATTGCTCTATTTAAATAATACTCATATATTCATCACCCTTTTCCTCTAAATCTTCTTTTGGATTCATCTTGTATGCCCAACTGTAGTGGATTGTTTCCTTCCTCCAACTTTTGTCTACAATGAAATTGTTGTCTACCTTTCCTTCACCAATGATTGACAATATAAAAATCGTATTGTAGATATTTTTTATTTCAAGTTCCTAACTCCATTTCCCAATGGATTATCTTTATTTCCCAACCAAAATACTTTTTTCAAACTCGGTCACTCTACATATGATCTAGTCAATGTGTTGAATACATAACCAACCATTTTCACTAAGTTATAGAAGGGATCCCCCTTCAGATTAAAAGGGATATATTTCAATCCAAAAGATTTGTTAGAGGTTAGCTTAGATTTTTTGGAGTCATTGCTGAGGAGCAAAAGTGAAATTTTCCTTTGGAGAACGACAAGATCTAGATCTGATTGTTGATGGTGAACAACATTCAGAAACTATTGAGTTGTACATCATTCACATAACAACTCCATTGTCAACTTCTAGAAGTCATAACTTTCATGGAAACTCCACTGTCCAAATAATTAATAGCTTGAATTGCATATCTAGTTTCCTAATCAATTAAGATGACAATGTATGTCTCAAATCTTGTTTCTATTGAAGGTTTTAAGGAATATTGGGACAATTTTGATGATAATAAGATTGATGCAGTTTTTTCAAGGTTTTTACCTATGTATTTATGTTCATGCAAATGTTATTTTGAGGATAATATTCATTTCTTAGAAGCATTTGCTAATAGAATTGAGAAAGAAATTGAAAATTTAGAGGGTCAAGTTCAGCCCCACAATTTTCACTATCAAAATTGGCCTTTTGAAAACCTTTTCCTGCTGAAACAAGGGGATATAGTGTTTCCCTATGATTTTCTGATTTAATGTTTTATTTTTGAAGAAGTCTTTGACAATTCACAATTAAAATAATGGTTTGACATAAATATGACACATGAACGAACCAATCATAATAGTCAAATTGTAGAGTGCCTTGAAGATCAACAAACAAACTATGGCATTCATGTCTTTTATGATCCCATAGCTACTTATATGGAAGTTTTTTTTTTAAACTTTTGTGTCCAACCATGTTTTCACTGGAGAGACAAGACCCATCATGAGTGGCCATTGGCCATGAGGTGGCATGTAGTTACTAGCTCCTTTATGAGCTCCATTGCCCCACTTTCCAAGATAACTTCCTCCCCTTGGGGGAAGTTAATAATAGATTACTTCCATGATCATTAATAATTTAATCATTTAGATTAAATTCATGGGATTTAGTGAGTGGTAATCGATAGCAATATTTTACTTGCAACCATAACTCATTCAACAAGGTGTAACTTCAATGTTAGTTTCGAGATATTTATTTTATTAACAACATTATAAATTCCATATTTAGATTCAACCTTTATCAATTTATCATAATGATAAACTATTTTCAAATAAGTATTTTAAATTTAAACACAATCACACTTAACCATATATACATATTCGCAACAAAGGCTTCAAGTTAGGGTATATCACATCCTCCCCCACTTGAATTTGAGACTTTCCCAGTGTCTAATCATAAAATATGGAATCCATTCCAAATTTCCAAAATAGATATGCATATGCTTCTTTCAAAGCATCCTCCAACTCCCATGTTTTCTTTTCTGGGATGAAATGCATCCAATGTACTTTCACTTGAGCTATGTCTCTATTATAGAGGGTGACTACCCTCTGGTCTAGAATACATAGAGGTTATTCTAAGAACACTTCCTCTAGTTCTACTTGTATAAAATTCCAATCAATGATATGAGCGAAGTCATGTTCATATTTATTTAGTGATGATATATGAAACACATTATGAATTTTTATATTTGGGAAGAGTGAGTGGATAGGAAAGTGGCCCAATTCTAGCTAACACTGAAAAGGTCCACAATGTCTGGGTGATAGCTTGGCAGAGTTGTGAAGTCTAAGTGTGTTTTTATTTTGTTTCACTTTTGAGTATACATGATCACCAACATTGAATTCTTTTTGAACTATTTTCAAGATTGCATAACTTTTCTGTCGTTTTTAAATTCAACATAACTTTTTTAACCACTTCTTCCATCATTTTGAGCATATCTGGTCCCAACACTAACTTATCTTTAGAATGGTACCAACTTAGTGGAAATTTTCATATTATTCCACATAATACCTCAAAGAGGCTCATCGTCAAAGAAGTCCTATATTTATTTTATAAGTAAACTCACCTAAAAGAAGATAGTCTTCCCACTTAGTTGGCCTATCCATAACATGCATTCTCAACATATCTTCTAAGATATGATTGGTTATTTTTGTTTGACCATCATTCTGAGGATGATAGATTGTGCTAAAGTCTAACTTTATTCCCATTCCTTCAAATAAACCCTTCCAAAATTTATAAGTGAGCTTGGCATCACAGTCTAAAATGACAATTTTAAGCATACCATGAAGTCTAAATATCTCCTTCATTAATATTTATGCTATGTTAATGGACTTGAAGGTAGATTTAATATGAATAAAGTGTTCTAATTTACTGATTTTATCTACAACTGTCATAATAAAAGCATGCTGCCTTCTAATTTTTGGTAAACCAATGATGAAGTCGATTGATATTATATACCAGTTCCATTCTAGAATAGGCAAGGGTTGTAACAACCCAACTTGATGTTGATGGGAAGTCTTCACTTGTTGAAATTCCAAGAATTTAGCTACGTATTCAATTATTTGTTTTTTCATGTTATGTGAATAAAAATATTTCCTCAACATAGTTATTAACTTTTGATATCTAGGATGTCCAATTGTTGGTTTCTTGTGCAACTCATTTAAGAAAAATATTTTAAGATCGGAATCACTAGAAAAATAATCTCTATCTCTATACATTAATAATTCGTTATTATCTACCAAAAAAACAGTTTCTTCTTCACCTAATAGTTCATATTTTTGAATTTATTCTTTAATTTTCATGTATTCTTGATCAAAATATGTAGCTGATTTAATAGTTTCTATCAGATTTCTTTGCCAACTAGTTGTTGTAATGACATAATATGATTTAGTTTTCTACTCAAGGCATCAACAATTTTGTTTTCTTTCCCTTTAATGTGTACAATTTCAAAAAAATATTCACTAAGGAATGCAAACCATCTTGCTTTGCTAGAGTTTAGATTTGGATGGTCAAATATGAATTTGAGACCAACATTGTCTTCTTTTAGCTACAATTTTCTTCCTATGAGATAGTGTCTCAACATTTTTAGGGCATGAATGATAGATGCTAGTTATAAGTCATGTGTAACATAGTGTTTCTCATTGTATTTTATCTTCCAAGATTCATAGCTAATTGCACAACCTTCTTGCATTAAAAATCCTCCCAAACCTTCCTTACATGCATCCACACCTACAACAAAATCCCTATTGGGATAATCAAATTTCAAGAAGGGTGCAAAAATTGATAGCTGCTTTAATTTCACAAAGCTATCTTTGATGTTCCAATTCCATTCAAACTTTGACCCCTTATTTTGCAAATAATTAATTGGATATGCTAATTTGGAAAATTGATCTGTAAATATTTTATTGTTGTGGTGAACCTCCTTATAAGGCTATCATTCTTAAACATTATTTCTATACATAACACAATCCTTTCACCTTTATTTTAGTATTATTATGCCTTCATTTCTTTTTAACTCTTAGAATATAATATTTGCATAGATAGATTATGCACTTTTACCATGCATTTCTTCAAAGGAAACTACAAGGTACAAAAAGGTTGGCCTCTTGCCTTATATAAATACATTCTCTAATGACACATATGTGATCTGAAATTCATTCACAAATAATTTCATCGTGGTAATATCATCTTTGAAAATTTTCCTTACCATTATGACTCATTTTATTTCATATATATATATATATATATATGTTTTTAGCTTAATTAACTCCCATACCTATTGTTATATATATATATATATGATGGAACATATTGCACATACCCTTGCATCCACACATATATTATATGTTAATACTCCTTTTCTCTCGTTCATTGTATGACTCTTATTATTCATTGGTACTATTGTATTCATTATACCAAAACATCCTCAATGCCACAAGTGAAATATTATAGCCAACACTTCTACGATATTCTTTTTGGATTATATCTTTTGCTTAAATGAGCTAGGGTTTTACCCTTGTAAACCATAGGTCATTCACAGAGTCGAATATTTTTAATATCCTTAACATATATATTTTTTTAAAATTGTAAACCCTATATTAGGGTTTATCCTATACTGGATTCTCTCCTGAACAATTATATCCCTAAATATGAACATATCATTTCCTACTGGTATATAAAAAGAAAAAGAGCTTATATTGTTTACCAGTTAGAGGATTTGGTCATACAAAATTTATCGTATGTCAATACATTTATGGTGTTAGTGGGTTTTCTTCCATTTTTATCACAAACTTCATTTGAATGGTATTTACATGTTTAAAAAACTTTACCCTTCACTTCAAAATTACTTTAGCCACTGCCTCCTCTTTTTAGGGAATTCATTGGTTAATAAATTTGTTCCTTTCTCGAGTTAGCATTTAATTTCACCCTCATTATTTTCCTTACCATTATTATGGCCAAGGTTTCTAAAATTAAAACCCTAACCATCTCGCATGATTGGGTATAATTTCCTCTTGCTTCAAATACTTTGATTCCAAATAAAATAGGGTTTTCAATTTATTTCATATTCTTTTACAAACAAAGAGTAAACCTTTATATATTGCATATTCGTATAAGTTTTATATTATAGTTTCTGTTTAGGGTTTTTAATTCTATAAACTTAAATATGTATATGTTATGCAACTAGATCACAAAACAAAAGAAAATATAGATAAATGACTTGAAAATTAGCCTCTTTGAGGGGGAAGACTCCTTTACATCACATAAATGAACAATCCTTGGATGATACAAATGACAATACCCTCTTGGTATATATAGGAGTCTAAGGGGTCACAAAAATAATAATGTAAGGGCACAACAATAACAATAATGGGACTATATGGGGTACAACAATAACAATATGGGGGTTACATAGGCACAATAATAACAATAGGGGGCTAAAATAACAATAAAAATGTGGGCGATACATGTGCACAAGAATAACAATAGCGAGATACACTATCGATACCAATAATGGGGATACACTAATACTAACAATAAGGGGGCTACACTAATATTATTGGGACCTAACATGCCCCACTCCACAAAAAAAGTGTTATCCTCAATGCTTGAGTGGTTTTGGACACTTTTCTATAAAATTATCATCCTTCTATGTGGAATATTCAATGGATAAGTTCTTCCATGTAATGAAATACTCTGAAATTGATCGATTTCGTCGTTGTCGAGATCTTGTTTCTATGACTTCTTGACACTCCAATATGATTTTTCCTTTTTTGTTAAGTTCTGGCGAAACGGTTTGAACATGGGTCTTGACCGATAAGCTTCTTTAAGCATGAAACATGGAAAATTAAGTGTACTTACGAAGATGTAGGCAACTTTAATTTGTATGTCATAGTACCAAAATTTTGCAACACTTTGTAAGGACCATAATACTTGGGTGATAATTTATTATCCTTCTTATCTTGCTTGAGGGACATTTGTTTGTGTGTTTGTAGCGGTAAAAATACCTAGTCACCTACATCAAAACTTATTTGGCTATGATATTGATCTTCTTGTTGTTTCATTCGATTTTGTGCAAGAGTGATGTTATCCTTTAAGAGTTGGAGAACTTGTTGTTGATGCTAGATGTGATATTCCACTACTTGAACCTTATAATTTTCTCTTAAAGGAAATGTGATGGATGATGGATGGTATGCATAAAGTGCCATAAATGGGTTCATTTTGCTACAATATGGAAGGAAGTGTTATACTACCATTCAACCAGAGGTAACTGTGGAGCGATAAAAATGGTCTTTTTAACACCTAATTACCTCATAATTAATTATCAACCCAGGGACGACTTTTTATTTCAAGAGTGTACTCTGTCTGAGGCGGCTATTTACTCAAGAGTAAT
>APFE030847594.1:63486-96526 GCA_000404065.3 Pinus taeda | reverse complement strand
TCAAAAAAAAATTCTATCTTTTTCCTAATTATTCACACAAAAATTCAAACATCTATTTCTACCCTAGGTTCTTTAACAGTCCTGCTGGAAAGCGGACGGGGGAGCAGGGCTTTTACATGCTCCGTACGCAGGTTCTTACCTTCCGTTTTTAAGATCCAACTCTTCCCTAGCAGGTACTCATCAGATTCACACTACTCTTTCGAAATGGCTACACTCTCCCCGGCAACGGCGCCAAAATGTGGAGCGATAAAAAGGGTCTTTTTAACACTTAATTACCTCACATTAATTATCAACCCAGGGACGACTTTTTATTTCAAGAGTGTACTCTGTCTGAGGCAGCTATTTACTCAAGAGTAATGTTTTGCAGTATAGTGCTTAAAACCCAAAAGTAAATGAATGCTTGAAAAAGAAATCTAATTGAAACAGCAAGGAATTGAAATGTCTTAAACTAAATCATTCATTCAAACAACCATCAATCGAGGATATAGTAGCAATAACTCATTCCTCTAGAAATTGATGCAAAAGGAATTAGAGCATGGACCATGGATCAGGGAGCGTGGTAGCATTTGCTGAGGCTCACGACAGCCTTGGACCTTCTCTCACACCAAAGCAATAAATACAAGTAAATGGACAGCAGAAAATAAATGGAATAGCAAGTCTAAAATGGAACGGCCGTAAATGGAATCAGCAAACTAGAATTAAAAGAACTGAATAGCAAAACTCTGTTTTAATGGAAACAAACAACAACCAAGCCAAATCAAATAAATTAGACAACAAAAAGAAATAGAATGGCAACTAATTGGAAATGAAATATGGAACAGCCTATGGTGCTAAAATAAATAATGCACACAGCGTACAACGATATTAAGAAATGGTAATCTGAGTCTGACACGCAAGTATTAATCCTGGTTAGAAAGGGTAGCGATTGCAATTCATAATGGAACCACAATGTCAATTGAACAACATTCATATGAAGTATAAACCATGGACAAATACAATAATACCAGCTTAAGAAGGTTGCAGCTTGATTACTCCGCAATTAAATCATTCTGTAGAGAACATCAATATTACATTAATGACTTTAAAGAGATAGCAATACGTTATAAGATCAGAATGCACATTACGACTTTGTTGCAGAGAGCGATATATGAAATATAACATAACTGCAATATAAGATAATAAATCACACCAGACTACCAATTCAAGCTGATAATACAAACCACGCATAAACCAAAAATATAATATACAGCAGCAGCAGCATACTCCGCCAGAGGCTGGGCCCTTAGCCGCCAACGGATGCTGCGGGGTCACTTCAAAATGAGAAAATGGAACAGCACTTCCAAATAATTTATTAATCAGCCAATTGTGGAATCACTACAATAGCAAAGCTTAAGAATTACAGCATGAATAATTCACCATTGTTGTCCAACATTTCTCATTCTCCGAATCCATCATTACCTCTCACTCAAATCATCCCCCTCTCTGATCTCTGTTCTCATTTAAATAGAGAGAGATCAGAGAGAAGTTACAATAAGGATAAGTACAACATAATTCCTATTACAAAATTGGTTTGCCTCTAACCATTTGATCAACAAGAACAAGGCGAATTTGGCTTTGCAGCTGAGATTTGGAGGACGGCCGCAACTGCAAATCAGAGAAAATCGTGCTCAAAGAACCCTGTGTGTCTCCCTGTACAGGCCGAATTTGGGCAAACTGTTCTTTAGAAAGATAATTGGGCCCGTTCTGGACAAAACCCATGTTCTAGATTTTCCAAATTCGTCTTCATTTGCTCAGAATCTTAACCGCAAAACTATCACTCCTTAAACCAACGAATTTCTGAGTTGGCTGATTTAAAAATCAAATCTTCAATCTAGAAGTTACTTTGGAGGCTAAAAATGGTAAATAAGGTTACAACCAACTTATTAGAACTATCATTGGTAAAATAATGCATAATAATCAATTTATTAGAAATAAAGGAGAATAAATAATGTAAGAGCATAAATCATCATAAAATGGATTTATATAATAAATTATAATAAATAACATGATGAAGAATGGTAGAAATGAGTGGAATAAACGTTCACAAGTGATAATAATCATGGCATATTAACGACCCCACAGTAACCAGTTGACCCATTATGTTTGTTTATTATATACAAAGAAACGAAGATATCCATCCAAAAAAAAATTCAATATCTCATTTTTCTTGTCAAATTTAGGATGATAAGATAAGCTATGATCTAATTGAGTACCAAGACAAGAAAACAATTATGTCCAAAAATGTCGAGTGAAAATGGGATCTCTGTAACTTACAATAATATTTGGGTTTCATGTAACTTTTGAATTGTTTCCATAAATGTAGTAGCAACTGTACTAGATTTAAAAGGATGAAATAATGCAAAACTGTGCATGTACTTGTTAAGTCTATCAACTACCACCATGATGACACTCTTTACTTCAATATTGGGTAAACCTGTGATCAAATCCATTTTGATTTCCTCCCAATGCTGACTTTGAATAACTAAAGGTTGTAATAGACTTGGGGTCTTAATTGCGTCAACTTTATTTTGTTGGCAAACCAAACATTTTGTTGAAGTCTTCTAGATATCATACTTAAGGCCATCCCAAAAAAATCTTCTTGACCCCGACGTAATTTTTTAAAAACCATGAGTTCCCTCCTAAGGGGGAGGTGTGCAATTCCAAAATAATATTTTGTTTCATTTGGGAATTCTTACATAGATATAAGTGATATTTATACGATAATGAATCATGTTTCTATATAAATGTGTCAGATGTATTAGGATCTTGCTGCAACTTTTGAATGAGTGTCCACACCTCTTCTTCATTCTTCTATTCATCCTTTGCTTGAGTTTTCTAATCAGGTTGGACAATATAAATGGCACAGATCAATGCTTCCACATCCTCATCCTTTCTTGAGAGTGCATCTGCAACAACATTTTTCTTCCCTTTTTTGTAGATGATTTCAAAGTCATAACCCAACATCTTTGTGACCCATTTTTCTGCTCTTCTAAAGATAATATTTGTTCCAAAAAGTATTTAATACTATCATGATTTTTTTTTACCTTGAACTATCTTCCCATTAGGTAGGGTCACCATTTCTTTAGTGCATGTAGTTTTCCAACATTTCCTTCTCACAAATAGGTTTGTATAAATTATTTCCCTTTATTGGACAACTTTAAAAATAAATGGGTCTTCCTTCTTGTATTAAAACAACACCAATTCCATTTCCTAAGGCATCACATTCCATAATAAAGGTTTTTGTGAAGTCTAATGTAGCTAATACTAGTGCTTGACACATTTCCTCTTTAAAATGTTAAAGGCCTTAATTGCTTATGCAATCCAAGAAAATGCATCTTTCTTCAATAGTGTTGTTAGAGGTGCTACTATTCTCTCATAATTCTTAAAAACTTTTGATAATACCCTGTCAACCCAAGAAATCCTCGAAGATGCTTTACGGTTGTGGGGATTTTCCATTCCTTATGGATTTAATTGTGTTACAGTCTACCTAAATAGGTTCATGAGATATAATATGACCCAAATATTCCACCTCATGTGCTCGAAAGAAAGATTTGGAGAATTTTGTATATAATTATTTCTCCTCCAATAGTTTGAGCACCTTGTCAAAAATGTTGAACATGATCCTTTCAAGACTTGTTGTAGATTATTATATCATAAGAAAAACTAACACAAAATTTCTAACCGTTTGAAAATAAAATTCATCAAACCTTGAAATGTGTAAGATGCATTAATAATCCTAAAAGGCATGACCAAAAAATCATAATGATCTTCATGAGTTTTGAATTTTTTTTTAGAATGTCTTCAATATTCATTTAAATTTGATGATATCCTTAATAAAGATCCAACTTGGTGAAGTAAATTTATCCATGTAATTCATCCATCAACACACCAATGACAGGAATAAGAAATTTATGTTTGATAATTATATTTTTCATCTCCCTATAATCTGGATACATATGTTGAGAAAATAGCATTAACTAGGTTGAACTATACCGACCCATAAAACCTTTGCAACCATATGTTTAATTTCACTCCTTTGGGCATAGGGATATCTGTAAGGCTTGATGTTTGGAGAAACACTTCATAGAATCAAGTGAATAACATGATAATAATCATGAATAGGTGGGAGGCCTTTGGGAGCCTTGAATACCTTTGAATGTTTTCCTAAGAAATTTTGGAGATATAGAAAATAGACAATTTCAATGTTTGAACCTCTAGTGAGCATAATTGTGAAACTACGCCCCGTTTTTCTTTCTTAAAAACCTTTTTCCTTCCATTACAACTTATTATCTTCCCTAGCTTCCACGTGATAACCGTTAATTCAATTTCTTTTCTTTTCCAGTTTTTTTCAAGAAGAGTTCTTGAAAATTAAAAGTTATTGTCCCCAAAGATGTTAACCATTCAACTCCTAGTACAACATCAACACCACCCATTGGAATGGAAAACATTGGAATATTCAATACATGTTCTTCCATGGTTAGCTTGATGTTATGGAACTTTGTAGAGAAATTTATTGTTCCTTCATTTGCAATCATATCTTGACACTTTGGTGCTTGATATAGAAAGAAATTCAATTCCTTGACTATCTTACAATGAATATGTAACACCGTACTCCCACAATTACCCAAGTTCACTGGCCCACTAGGGTAAATATGAAATGAATAGTTACTAGATATGACACAACCTCTTAGGTATAGTTTAGGAAGTGGAAACCTCCAATCAAAACTTTACGGACCACCCTTAGAAAATACAAGACCCCCAAGAGCTAACCAACCGCTCTAGGTGCCCAACCCATGAGTTTGCTTGACTTTTAAATGATCTAGACTTCTAGTCACTCCAATGACAAGGCAAGAAAATGACTATAGCCATATAGTCACTCCCATAAGCCTACTTCCTAGTGACTGTCGACTAAGTTACTCAAATTTGTGCCAGCAACCCCAACATTTAAGCTACATTTTCAAGGCTAGGATCCAGACCTATGCTCAGAACTTAATGAAAATATCAAAAATTATAAATGACACAAAGAACAGGCCTTCAATTCAAAATTCGATTAAGGAATTAACCTGAGCCATCCTAACCATGATATGAATTTTGTTGAACACATCATGAACATGTAATCTACAGGTCATAATTACATATCTAAACATAGGGGTCTCATACTTATCTGAGAACTGCCATTAAGGTTTGATTCCCTCTCATAATAGATACCATGTCATCTAATAGGTATTGCATCATTTACTAATCAAAACATGATGAGATCCATCACTAAAGTATGTCATACATCCATGCTTATAACTAGCATATAACTAGAATAATAACAATGGTAAAACAACCATCAAAGACACATAATAACAAGTACAAAGACTCATGAAATAGAAGGGAAATAAGAGCTCTTCTTAATATATGGAAAAACCAACCAAGATAGGGACTTCCATGTACCACCCAACCATATATTGGGCTGAACAAAATATGTCTTTAAGCCAATCACTTTTGTGCAATATTCCAAGCATGAACGTTGAACTCACAACAAAACAACCAGGGCTTCCTTAGGCTTTACCACATATCTTGTCATTACCGATCAAGGGATTTGTAGGTCTGAATCCCTCATCTATACAACTAGGATTTACCATAGTCTCGGCATTACTAATCAAGGGATTCCTAGGCCTAAACAAAGAAGCATACACTACCAAGATTTACCACAATCCCACCATTACCAGTCACGGGATTACTATACATAAACAAGCTTGGATGCCACCATATTTCTTCACCAATACCTTGAGGAATTTTCCCATCTCTACCCTCAACATTTATCATGTGTCCCTCCATTATGGGTGAAGGGATTCCTAAGTCCTTGGGAATTTTCTTGAGGCCACCTCACCTAGTTTCAAAACCATCTGACAATCCAAAGCTAAACCAAATAAGTGAACCCCATCACACCATGGTTATCCAGAAGTTGCAACACAAAGTTGAAACCACTATCACACCTAGAAAAACCCATGACAATGACAACAAGAGAACCAAATACACACATGCATGTACAATGCATTCCAAAACTGGAAGGGAAATCATACATGCAACTCGATATGTGCAAGCAATCCTATTATAGCCACTTGTTCCAACTCTTCCTTTCTTGATATTTTACTCCCTTCACTTCCTTATCCTTCCTTTTCCTTCCTTTCTCCAATGCTATAGTGCTCCAAGAATGCTCTAAGTGTGCAAGAGTATAAGAGAGAGAGAATAGAGAGAGATGCAAAACTAAACTGGATAAGGGATGTGAACTAATTATCAAAAGCCTTTTTATTAATGAGGCCTCTATTTTCTTCAATTTTCTCTATTTTTCTTTCAATTTCCTCTTCACATGCAACCTATCACCTTACACCTTCCTTTTCTTGTATTTTCCATTATTTCATAAATAAAATGCCAATTAATGCCTCTTTTCATTTTCAAATCCTTTTCCGTTTCCTTTCCCAATTTCCCTTAGCCATAATAAACCAAATGAACACCCAATAGGATGTTTTGGAAAATATTCATATTGGAATACATGTTTGATGGCCTTGGTCTTATTTTGACTTTTTTGAAGTTATTACATGAATTTTTAACCTGAGTTTATTACAAACCCCTCCCCCTTAAGGGAACACTATCCTCGGTGTTCTATGACACCTAAAACCAGTAAGACCATTGAAAACCAAAGCATACTTCCCATGGAGCTTTATAACTTAGATTGATGCAGTTTTTACAATGATCAACTTTTTGACAAGTGAAACCAACATGAAAAACATAACAAAATGACAATATACCACTTATTGAAGCTTTATAACACAACTCATTGCAGTATTTACAATGAAAAGCATACATAATTATGTACATATACTGAAAAATCATTTTCCTCACCTCCAACACAATGAAGGATACATAGCTTGCATTTGATAAAACATCTACCATGTATATTCATTGGGCCCAAAGTGGTTCCACTACACTTTGACTTGCTCCATAATTTGCTTAATTATGGAGCATGAGTTGTTTCTGCTAGAAAATGCACTAAGGTTTTGACTGGAATAATCCTTCTTGATTAAACTGGAATACAAACCAATCAATCACATGATAAACATCATTTAGGTCTCTTTAATGCAATGAAACATGGAAAACATTATGGAATTTCACTGTCGAAGGAAATGCAAGTCTGTAGGTCACTTCTTCAATCCTCTCAAGGATCTCGAAAGGCCTACAATACCGAGGTTCTAACTTCACACATGAACCAATACTGAATGAGATCTTCTTGGGCTTGATGCATAAGTAAATATGTTCCTCAACTCGTATCTCCTTAAATGCCTTGTGCTGATATGCATAATGATTCTACCTGCCTTGTGCTACCCTTAGATTCTTGTTGATAGCTTGAATTTCATGTTCCATCTCTACCAACATATCCAGTGCTATCAACAACCATTTTACTGGATCACCCCAACTAATGGGAGTATTACAACTCTACCTATAAATTTCCTCAAACATAATCATCCTTAGTGACTCCTAATACCCATATTTGTAAGAAAATTTTACCAGTGGAAGATACATTTCCCACTTTTGTTTTTGTTGCATAACACACATTCTCAAGATTTCCTCCAAAATCCAATTAACCCTCTCTACCTGTCCATCTTTCCGTAGATGAAAAGCTATACTTTAGATCTGCAATATTGAGAACTAGAGAATTTGTCAACAACTTCTTCAACTGATCAAAACTTTCTACACATTCCTTTGTCCATTCAAATTTCTTTCCTTTCCTCTGCAATGCTGTAATAGGAAAAAAAAAATTGTGAGAAGTTCCTGATGAACCTCCTATAGTAACCTTCTAACCCCGTGAATGATATGATCTTTTCCATATTCCTTGGAGATTCCCATTCCATGGTAGCTCTTATCATTTCTGGATCCATTTCTATGCCTTCCTTGGAAACCAAATGCCCCAAGTAATGTACCTATGTATGAAAGAAACTACATTTTCTAAGTTTGGCATACAACTGAGGCTCTACTAGCAATCTCAATACTATTGCTATGTGTTTGGAATGATCTTCATCATTCTTAGAATATATCAATATATCATCAATTAATACAATAAAAAACTTGTCTAGATAAGGATGAAACACATTATTCATCAAGCACATGAAAGTAGCTAGAGAATTAGTTAAACCAAAAGGAAACACAACAAACTCATAATTCCCATACCTATTCTAGAAAGAAGTATTGTATATTCCCTCTTCTTTAATTCATACCTGATGATATCTTGATCTCAAATCAATATTCAAGAACATAACTGCTCCATTCATTTGATATAACAAGTCATCAAGCCTTAGAAACATATCCCTATTCTTGATGCTCACCTGGTTCAACTTCTTATTATCGATGCACAACCTAAGAGTACCATCCTTCTTCGTCAAAAACAATATCGGTGTGCCCCACTATGACACAGCTGGTCTATTCTCTCCCTTTTCAAGGATTTCCTTCAACTGCATCTTTAATTCAACTAAATCTGGAGTGATCATCCTCTATGGTGCCTTTGATTCTAGTGTTTCTCCTACTACTAACTCAATAGAAAGTTCCACTTCTTTGTGAGGCAGAAACTCTCAAATCATTGCTGAGAATACATCCTAAAGCTACTACAAGGTCGGGTACTTCTTCAATACATCTACATCCTTGATATCCTTACCTATATCACTAGAAATAATCACTTCAAATAACACACACCCTTTCCTATGATTGCACTTCGCCTAGATAGTTGTAACCATTCTAACTATTGTAGCATTCTTCTTACCCTACAATATTATTTTTTCTCCATTTCCATCTAAGCATTCAATGGCCTTGTCATATCAATCTACATTGGTCATGTGAAGGTACAACCAGTCCATACCTAGAAGCATATTATATGATCCCAATGGAAGTATATTCACATGTTCTGACGTAGGCATACCATTCAACTCAAATGCACAAGATATTACCCAATGATGTAACTCTCTTCTTAGTACCTATAGATTTTTGCATTAACCAAGACTCTGCATGCACTTATTTTCTCAAACCACACTTATCCACCATGTCAGGGTTAACATAACTATAATTAGATCCAAGGTAAAAAAATTAGAAACAACTTGATCATAAATCTTACCATCTATCTCAATAGTAGATACCTGAGGATCTTCTTACCTTTTATACAATGCTACATAAACTTGAGGAATGCTTTGTACAACATCCACAACTATCTATGCCTCCTCAACACTGTATATGGGAGGCCTACAAGCATAGTATGGCAGGAAATCCTTGTTGAGATGCTTCTTGCCACATATCCAACACTCCAATTGTCCCTTACCCTCACCTTTATTCTACTTCCCTCTAGGTTGTGACCCATTTCCTACATTAAACTTCTTGTAAGGAAAACATTCTCTTTCTCAACCGCATCCTAAGGTATTGTTCACTTCGGTGTTCATTTACCTTTAGTCATGTCTTCCCCTTTCCAACCTTGTTGATATTCTATCTTACATTTTGAAATATCATAATAGTGCTTCAACTTTCCAATTACTTATTCAAGTGACCAAGGCTCATCATACTCAATCTAATCCTTATATGTTAATGGTAATCCACTGAAAAATATCTGAACTTTAGATTTCTCATCCTTGAGATACAACACATAAATCAATAACTCTATAAACTTAGTCATATACTCCTCATCTGTCATTGAGCCCATCTTTTAGCTAATAGAACTCCTTGGATTTAATTTCATAGTACCTCTCTTTAATGTAATGATTCCTGAAAAGTCTCTTGAGTTCATGTCAACTCAACTCCTCTATCCTAATCTCTCTGACCCGCTCACATATTCCCACCATATATCTACTTTCATTTTTAGGTTGAAAATAACTATCATGGACTTCATGTTCTCGATGTTGTCATGCAACTCAAATAACTTCTTCTTTCCATGCAACCATGCCTTTGCATATTCTAGCTTCTTCAAATCTCAATTAAATTTAGATGGCTTGGATTTCTTGAACTCTCCGAAAAATACCCCTTGCCATTCCTCCTATAAAGATGATAGAAATCATGAACATGGTACCTATCCAAACTAGAACTAGCTTAAAGCCCATGTCCACTACCTCTACTATCAGGTGTATTCAAGAATCTACCATCCTTGATGGTATCATCCCTGTTCGACCTATGCCCATCATGAAATCTTCTACCATAGGCTCCATCAGTCCTATCCTCCTATCCATGACCCATCCTAAGAAATCCTTGTCTATGAAAATCTGAAAAGCTTTGAAGGATATCTGCATTGACCTTTTTTTTTGTGACTAAATGGTTATGTCATTATATACTTTGTAACTTGTTATCTTTGCCTTCAAACTTTTCAAGGTATATGTTATGTGAGAGGAATACTCATCACCATGTTGCTCATCTAATATGTAGGAAGAGTCTTGTGAACTATAATCCACCAATTTTCTATTCATCTATATTCTTCTTCCAAACATACTATATAAAATAACAAAACATAAATTTAAAAAACATACCTCAGTATAGTTCAAGGGAGGATATCTCATCTACAAGATCAACCATATTAGCAAAATACATGTATAATCATAATCATAACAATATTTTGACATCATGCATGACATAGAAACTACATAGCATGACCTCATGCATGAAAATCGTGCCCATAACAATGTGTGCATAACAACATATAGACACTGACATGCATAACAAATACATATACAACTCACATGCATTCATGAAAAGCACAACCCAACAACAACATCACCCATTAGAGAAATTTTGAGGTCTAAAATGGGCCTCCTAGGAAAAATGTACAACCAAAATAAACTTCATAAAAACCAATAGGATTCAAGATGATGGTGTCAACCATGGGGGTTATTTCACCATTTTTGGGTTAAAAATGTAAAAGGATTAAAAAATAATAAAATAATAAAACTACTTTTTCAACTTATCTCCCTAATGTTTTACTCAAATTTTGAGTGGGAGTACTCTTTGGATGAAAAATTTAATTACTCATCTAAGGAGTGCCCATGTTGCTACTTTCGATGGACCCTAATATGGGAAAAATGAGAAATACATTAAAAATCATGATTGCAATAACATTTTTCATTCATTTCTCTTTTTTGATGTAGTAGGGTCCATCGAAACTATGCAACATGGGTGATCCTTAGATGAGGAATCAAATTTTGCATCTAATGAGTGTTCCTGCTTGAAATTTGAGTAAATCCATAGGGAGATAAGTTGAAAATACGAGTTGAAAAAGTAGTGTTTCCCTTTTTCCCTCTAAAATTTGATGATGTAATCAAATCTTTATTATTCCCGCTATTCTTTTTACAATTTCCTTAGGAGGCCCATATTAGACCTCAAAATTTCCCTAATGAACTTCTATATGACAACACACC
This sequence comes from Pinus taeda, assembly GCA_000404065.3. Classification (NCBI taxonomy): domain Eukaryota; kingdom Viridiplantae; phylum Streptophyta; class Pinopsida; order Pinales; family Pinaceae; genus Pinus; species Pinus taeda. The sequence continues at coordinate 85,064 of APFE030847594.1, read as the reverse complement.
TATAACAATGACAACCACAATGCATACACAACAAGTTATGTAAAATTCACCACATTTTGAGGAGAGGAGCATACTTCATGTAGTATATTAGGAGTTAAAGGGGCTTTTAGGCTGGTCAAAGCTCCTTATTTTTGTAAAGTGATCTGATAAGTTAGAATGTTTTGAGCTCCACCCATAGTTTGTGAACCATGGTATTATAATGGTAAAAGATATATAAAGGGATGTCTTAGCTTGTCTAACGAAATCATTAATTAATTAAGTTTTGATTTGTTAGAGTCTATTGTGATAATATGCATTTGGGAGAAGGGGAATGCTCCTAAAGTTGTGTGCACGAAGACCTTGGTAAGTTTGTAGCTATGTGCACAGGGTCAAAGGATTATATCTTTGAAGTATTAAAGTAATAAATAATAATTTGCTGGTACATTTGTGTTATGTTGTATGTTTTGTAGTTTCTATATTTATGCATGGTTAATGTTTACAATATTTCGTTTGTAATATCATCATGAAGACTTGGATACTTTATATTATGTTGAATAATGCATGTTAGCATAGTTAGGCGTAGCTCATAAATCTGTTAAGAAATAATCTTCTGTACGATTGTATTAATGAAGTTAATGGTTCGGGAAGGCTGGATTGAACCCTAAATTAGCCAGCCACATTTCATAGCCCCTCTGGATGTAAAAACCTGGTTCTAGCACCGCCTAATATTTCCTCATGTGAGATTGTGATCTACTCTACAAGGGCCGTTTCTGAATGGGATGGTAATATAGGGTTTTGTTGGTTAGCACAAACTAACTCCAAATATGGGTTTAAGCTCTTGAAGCCAACAAATGGTTTAGTTTCTGGGACCAGGATCTGTTTGAGGGATGTGGATGTGGCATCCGACCAAAAAGGAGATTCAGAATTGGGTTGAGTGAAAGGAGCGTGAATTTACATCACAAGAAAATAGAAATCATTCGTTTCTGACAAAAGTGTTGTTGCAGAGGTACATCTTTATAGAATAGCATGTGATATTTTTTGCACTTTTCCCATCAAAATGCATGATTAGCTTTCAACGTTAGTCGACAATTAACCTCGTTGGAAGCATGATAAGCATAAGATTGAGATCGCGTAGGAAGATCAAAGTAAGACAACTTTTGCTACTGAATGGGGATCCTCCCAGTATACTGTCATTCCATTTGGGTTGAAGAATGCACCTGCAATACTCTCTAGGGTGCTCATTGAAAAATTTAAAGAATTTATCCACAAATTTCTAAAAGTTTATGTCGATGACTGGACCTCCTTTGGATTGTTGAAGAAGTACCACATTTCGCTGAATCTAAAGAAGTATACTTTATACGTACCATATGGGGTATTGCTGAGAAATTTTGTGTGCAAGAAAGAAATGATGGTGGACCCTACAAAGATTGTTTTTATTATCAATCTAGATCTGTTGAAGAACATGAAGCAGTTGCACATGACTTAAGGACACAATGGATATTATCGAAAGTTTATAAAAGCCTATGCGCAGATCACTTCACCAATGGAGAAGTTGTTGAAGAAGGATATTATATTTTGTTGGCATGAAAAAAAAAACTCATTAGGCATCTTTCATTTCAAAAACAAAAAATTGCATTGCATTATCATTCTTATTCAAAAAAAAAATTAAATAAATAAAATACTACTCCAATAACAACCCTTCCATTTAATCATTTGGTGCAGTAAGAACCACATCACGATTCATTTTTGTAGGTAGAAGAATAAGAGGTGATAGGGAAGGTAGAAGAAATGGATGGAGATGATGACAATGAAGAATATCTTATTGGATTTCCTATTCAAGATATTGATGTCAATGTGAATATGAAGAACATCCCTTTGTCTTTCATTTGAAACTTCTATGGTATAAGGTTAGAGGATCCGTAAACCTTTCTATTTGAATTTGAAATCCTTTATATATATCATGGTTACTTATTAAACACTCAAAAACTGAGATTTTTTCCGACAACATTGAAGGATAGAGCTCTTAAATGGTTCACAAGTTTAGGGGCTAATTCAATAAGGTCATGGAATGATATGCAAAAGATATTTCTAGAAAAATATAAAGATCATGATCTTAAAGAAGAAATATTTAGAACCAATTAAAAGGAAGAAGAGAGCCTTGAGGATTTAATAGATAGGTTCATGTACAATGTTAAGAGGGGAAAATTACATCATTTAGGAATTGACACACTACAAACCCTCTTACTTAGAACAATTAGGGATGAGTGGATTGATATTATTGATCTCATGAGTAGAGGTGATGTATACCAATTATCATTTGAAGAAATTTTTGAAACATGCAAATAGATATCAAGAGGAAGGGAAAGAGTAAGTCAATTAGCATCAAGATCGGTAAGTCAAGCTAAACTTGGAAATTTTCTTGATAACTTTAAAACATAAATTCTTAGCAATCTAAGTAAAGAAGTAGAAATTTTAAGAATACAAACTAAGAAAAAATAAGATGTTGATATTTTTGTTGTCCATTCGGAATCACATGATGTTAAATATTGCCCCTCATTACCAAGGTTGAAGGAATTTTACCAAGAGGACAATGGAGCAAGTCAATTGTCAATGCAGCTATGTTATGTAGCTCCAAAAGGACCATGGAATCCTATTCAACCTAATGTGATGCAAGAACTTAATTCACAATTTCAAGCTTATGCACATCCATATCAAAGTAATTGGAACACACCCTTTCCTTGGAAACCTTAGCCATCTCAACCCCAAAACCAATCTTGGCAACAAGGTTGACAAGGAACTTATGGGAGCCATCCACAATATCCTTAATATTTTCCTTAATGTCCTACATATGCAACTCGATGTTATCCCTACCATCAACCTACACCACAACCACAACACAAACCACATCCATCTCAAATATTCACTCCTACTCATCTACATATACCACCATTTCTAAACCCACACAATGAAGTAGCTAACCCACTTACAATGATGGGGTATAACACTTCCAAATATCTCCTCTTGACCTCAAAGGTATTCATCTCAACTCCAGAAGAATATTACCAAAAAGAGATTCTCTTGACACCATTGAAGGACAACATGAAAAAAAATAAGATTTAAAAGAGAATACCATAGAATCACGGGTTGCACTTGATGAAGAACACACATCAAAATTACAGATTGAGAAATCTCCCTCATGGTTACCATCAAATCCTCCATGTATTCAAGAGAACAATCAATAAAAAGAGGAATATTTGAAGGTCATGGTAGAATAAGACATGAAGAATGATCCAAATAAGCAATAAAACCAAGGGAATCAAATTTATATGGAGGTTTGGTTCCATGAAATGAACAATATGGAGCATCACTTTCTTCTCCAACTATGCTTGATATTTTCAAAGTCAAAGCATTTGGTCTCTAAAATTCACGTACATGTCATATCATATATTGCAAGCCTACACATAAATTTATCTATCATCTTAAACTGAACATCGCTCCATTGGAAGTATTCCTACACTTAAAATTGATTTTGTTTTTTCAAGTAGAATGAAATAGGAAAAAAATAAGAAATGAAAAATAAGAGAAAAAAATAAAATCTCAGGTGAAAACTTCCTTTCAAGCACTTGAGATTGGCTCATTGATTGAAAACCTCCACGGTGGTCAATGGGTTTGGAAAAAGCGAAAAAAGAGAAAAATAAAAGAGCCTAGGTAAAAACCTCCTTTTGAGGTTTCTAGGAAGACCTACTAGTTAAAAAACTCATTGAGGTGGCTAGTGGGCCTAGAAAAAAAGGGAAAGAAAATTATTTTCTCCATGTATCTCTCTCTCATGAATATAGGTGTTCTACAACCTCTACAAGCAACAAAAACAAGTTAGCCACCAAAGAAAAAACTGATCAAAAGCCTAATCAAAGGAAGTCAAACTTGGAATTTCTCCTACTTTGCTTAGATGCTTTAGAAGGACCAAGGCCATGCCAATTCATCACGCTAATATATTTCTGCCATCCACTCATCATTCCCAAGATTTTACGACTCATTTTCCTTGTTGTCCTAAAATACTATAGGAATATATTGTAGTTACTACAAGAAACAAAAACACATAGAGCAGATTTTTTTTTTTTGTAATATCTTAAAAACCATGCATCCATTTTCCAACATGTTTCACGGGGAGATGCATATGGATGATAGTAACATGCTCAAGCAATTTTAGCAAATTCCAGTGCACAATTTTTGAGAGATCAAAATCTACCACTTACAACCATTTTTAAATTTTCTTGATATTTTTGCATCCATTTTCAAAGATGTTTCATGAGGAGATGAGTATAGACGATGGTAACATGCCCAAGAAATTTCAAAAAATTATAGTGCACAGGTTTGAAGAAATTGACCTCCATCACCTACGACCATTTTTAATTTCTATCAAGATTCATGCATCAATTGGCAAATTTTTTTTGTGGGGAAGTGCATAAGGATGATGACAACATGCTCAGAAAATTTCAGGTCAATACAGTATACCATTTGGGAGATATGGATTTAAACAGGTTGCAAAAGGGTTTCCTATAGTTACTGCAGAATGTTCTAGTTTACTACATGATGTCCTAGTTTTCTAAGGGAAACTAGCTGAACTGTTGGGCATGGAATCCCCCCATAGCATGTTTTGGGGCTCAAAGCCCAGGTTTTGGTCAAATATGTTGTAAGACTCTGCGAATTGCAGGTGTAGAGTGCGAAATGTATATTGAGTCATAGGGTTATCTTCCCTAAGTGTTGTGATGTAATGTAATGTCATGTTGGCCTACCCATGGTCCACGAACCATGGGATTATATAAATAGAGCGAGGCTCTAAGTTGTAAAGATATCTAATTGGATAGAATGAGAGATGGATTAATGTAATGATCTAGTAGCGGATAGAGAAGAAGTCTAAGTGTATTGGGTTGTAGTAGTAGGAAGAGGCTCTACAGCTGAGTGCGCAGAGGCCTAGTACAGTCTGCAATTGATTGCACAGACCCCTGTAGCTGAGTGCGTAGGGAGAAGTTGAGTCTGTAACCCAAGAAGAAGAGTAATAAAGAGAAGTTTGATTCTAAATACTCTATATCTAGTTTTGCATCATTTTATATGAATTTATGGTGTGTTGTTTATCATGCGCGCTTATATGAATATTGAAAAATGTTAAGTATAATTGGGCTCATATAGATAATATTAGTAATCAAATGATATTGGGTTAAGAACTTGTGTAATAATATAGATCACACCTCGAATAAAGTTGCACGAAGGAAAAATTTCAGGCTGTGAGGTACTGATAGGTGCATGTAGCAATGTGCACACAGGGTCAAACTGCAAACCATCAACAAATCATCAGACATCTCTAGGGTGTAGAAACTTGGTTCTAGCACCCACCCATACTACTTTGGGTGAGACCTCAGTTTTCGCTCTATGGAATATTGCCTAAAGGGCCAGTAGTACCGAGATTTGTTTGGCTAAATCACCTCTGAACCTGCATCGGACTCATACAAGCCAACAAATGGTTCTGTTGTTGGGACCAGAATTTGCATAAGGGATGTCTAATATCGTGGCACTAGAACCCAACAAAGAAGGAAATTGAAGGTTGGTTGGATAAGAATATTCATGAGTTCATGGTACAAGAAAATTGAAATCCATGAGTATCTAAGGAATAGTGGTTTGAGAGCTACTTGTTTATGAAAATCCACAAAATTTTCTTTGCATCCTTTCCTTCTGAGTTATATGAGTGGATAAAAAAACTAGCAAATAGTCAGGGAAGGTGTAGGCTTTCCAAACCAATCGTGTGGACTCGAGAATTAGTGCTCAAACTAGAAGCATCAAGAGATAAGATCACGCGATCTATGGACCATTGGCTCGACCAAATTATAGGAGTATTTATCACTGAGTTTGCGGTAGATACGACCATCAGCTATAGTGAGGCGAAGCGACATTTCCTCAAGGGACCACAAGGTAAGTATATTAAATCTTTGAACACTTGGATTAAGATACTATTGTGTGAAAATCGGGTTATGCAAATAAATTAATGTTTGGGACTACGCAAAGTGGGAAGATCTACAGAAGCGGAAATAGTGAAGAATTAGAAACTAGTCCCTTAATTTTCCCCTCATGGGAAAGTGAGGAAGAGCTCGCCAAAATTTCTAGAAGAAGCACAATCAGTCTGATAAGGCACCGAATTCTGCGCTTACCACCTCCACCTACACCACCACCCATCTCACCCTCCTCACCTCCATCTCCACCCACCCAACCTCCACCACCACCACATTTCAGTATGGAAATTATGATCAAACTACTGGTATTCAGAGGAGTAGGGAATGAAGATCCAGACCAATTGGGTGAATCCTAATACAGATGGAAGAATTTCATGGAAGTGTGAAAGCTCTTGCACTTTAGATTCAGAAAAAGATGTAGAGTGATGGTAGAATTGGCTACACAAAGTAACAACACTTAATTGCAACATGATGGTTAGATCACTACACTGCATGACAACAGAGGCAAGGGTTCTACTTACATATGATGGGTTGATAGTGGTGGATGAATTCTTGAACAAATATGAAAGTGCAGTACCAGAACAACAGTGGTTTGATGCCCTAAAATGGGAACTACACGCAATGCCCGCAAGATGGTGGGGTACGCATCAAGGATGTTTTGAGGACTGGCATGGATGCAGAAGAATGATGCACCTATGATTTTGGAAACCACAGATACGACTAGTAGACAAATATGATGGATGAGATGATCCATGCACACACCTTGTTAAATGGGCCAAGGTCTACGGGGAAGAGCCATAGCCTGAATGGGTACATTTATTCTATCATATCCTGGATGTCATACCCATGAATTGGTATACTGAGACGGAGCTCCGCCATGGTATGAGTGAATGAGATGTCTTGTGTGAGGGATTTCTATTAACTTTCACGTTTGAAGATTGTTGGTCAGACAATGTTGATGATGTGCTACAGGCAGTAAAAGCAACTATCTTCAAAATACCTCCGGAGCCAATGGAAGTACTTAAGCCAAAATGGGTGACATAGTTGAGGTGTGTGCCAGAGTGTTACAACGTAACTGTTGAGGAGGAGGATGAGGACCCATGAAATAGTTCAGAAATGGAAGGCTGTCACGAGATTTGAGGACCATTACTTGCAGACCCTGGCATCACTACACCGCTAAAGACAAAGTAGGTAAACATTGGAATGGAGGTGGAGCCGAAGTATGCAACGCTTGGGGACTATTGGGATGATGCCAATGTGGATAATATCACTGTCTTACTCCATGAATACCAAGACTTGTTCCCGACCAAAATTATGGACTTAAAAGGGATTTTTGGCGACTTAGGGATGATGACGATCACCCTAAAATTCGACACGAAGCTAAATAAGTAGCAGCCTTACCACTTGAATCCAAAGTGTAAAGAAAAGGTCCGCAACGAATTAGACAAAATGCTCACATCCATAATTATTGAACCAATGGAAGAATTTGACTGGGTGAGCCCTATGGTAGCAAAGGAAAAAAAATAGAAGGGTGAAATAAGAATATGCGTGGACCTTCGGAAGTTGAACGACACCTATGTACATGATCCATTCTCGACACCATTCACAGATGAAGTATTGGAGAACGTTGGCGGTCAGGAAGCATACTCATTCACAGGTGGGTTATCAAGGTACCATTAGATCCCACCAGAAGATAGGAGTAAAATGACCTTCACAACAGAATGGGGTTGTTTTCAATATACCATTATGTCGTTTGGACTGAAGAACATGCTAGCTATATTTTTTCACATCGTTGTGGTTGCGTTCAAAGAATACATCCACAAGTTCTTAGAGGTCTATCTGGATGATTGGACTATATTTGGATTAGTTAAGCACCATGTAACAAGCTTATGCTTGATGCTGGATACTTGTTGTCGTCAACTGATTGTGCTAAACCTTAAGAAGTGCACATTCCTCATTCCCTTTGGAAAATTGGGGGGACATGTGCTTTGCAAACAAGGACTGATGGTGGACCCTATGAAGATTGTCGTTATTCTAAATTTGGAAGCACATCGAAGTGTTAAACAACTACGTGCTACTTTGGGACACACTGGATGCTATAGGAATTTCATCAAAAGTTATGCCCAAATAACAACGCCGATGGAAAATCTATTGAAAAAGTATGTTACATATTGTTGGAATGATGATTGCATGAATAGTTTGGATGTCCTGAAGGAGAAACTAGCCTCCGCTCCAATCCTGGTCTTCAAAAAATGAGATGTGGAATTTCATGTACATGTTGATGCGTCATGTATTGTGCTAGGAGCTGTAATCACACAGGAGGGCATGGAGGGCGTGGATCACCTGATCACGTTTGCAAGTCGAAGATTGTCCAAAGAAGAAAAGAACTATTCCACCACCAAGCGTGAGGGGTTGACAATGGTATACACACTCCAAAATTACCAACACTATTTACTCGGAGGACATTTCAAGATGTATACCAACCATTCCGCATTGACATACCTGGTGAATAAGCCTGTGTTGGGGGACGCATATGCAGATGGATCTTACTATTTTAAGAATATGATTTTGGGGTCATGTTCAAGCTAGGACGCCTAAACACAATACTAGATCACTTGTCATGAATTGAGATGGGCGAGGAACCAACGAATTTGGAGGAGGGACTACTTGACACACAGCTCTTTGTAGTGTGCATCACGGATGGACACTTCGAAGATATAATCCATTTTCTAACAACAGAGACTGCACCGTAGGAATACTCAGTCCAATAGAAGAAGGAATTGGTAGTGCGTGCGGTGGAATTTTCTGTCATCGCAAGGCACCTCTACAAAATGGGCAATGACGAGATATTGCAAAGATACATACCTGAATTTGAACAAGGTCAGATCCTTATGGAATCACATGGGGGCAATATAGGAGGACACCATGTGAGATGCATGACCACATAGAAGATTCTTTGTGCAGGGTTATGGTGTCAAACCCTGCACCAAGATTCAAAAACGCATTGTAAGGCCTGTGATATATGTCAAAGGATTGGAAAACCATCACGAAGGGATGAGATGCCATTAAATCCACAAATGACACTGCAACCATTTTGAAAAATGGGTAATCAAATTTGTGGGATCGATTAAAACCTCAAGGAGACATGGGCGCGCGCGACATGATCACCATGACAGAGTACCTGATATGATGGGCAGAAGCAGAACTAATCAAAGACTGCACGACTGCTACATCTATGAAGTTTCTATTCGAAAACGTGTTGACACGATTTGGTTGTCCAAAAATATTAATGAGTGATCACGGAACACGTTTCCTGAATGAAACCATCAGTGCCTTCACAGAAGAGTTCCAGGTGTATCATCAGAAACGTACACCGTACCACCCACAAGCTAATGGGACAGTAGAGGGATTCAACAAAATACTAAATATTGCACTAACCGAAGTATGTAACGCGCAGCAAAATGGCTGGGACCTACGCATACCTATCATGTTATGGGCTTACAGGACAATGTGTAAGAAATTGACGGAACAGACACTTACGGTTAGTCTATGGCATAGAAGTTGTCATGCTGATGGAATACATCGTACCGAGTTTGCGAATAGTAGTGCTCACAGGCATGACAAACCATGAAGCTCTAGAAGAAAGGCTCGCGCAATTAGAAGAACTCAAAGAAGAATGGTTTCTAGCTGGATTTCATTAGCAGGTACAAAATCAGCATTAATACGCTTGGTATGACTGCCATATCAAGTTGCGTATCTTCAAGGTAAATGACAATAAGTTTGAAATTTCTTTGGGAAAAGTCAGAATGCACTGGCTGGGACCATACGTAGTTAAGGAAGTCATAGTAAATGGAGAACCCTTCCCAGGCAAAGTAAACGACAGTCGCTTGAAGCCCTACATGGGTGGGCTGACTATTTGACTAACCAGCCGAAGCACAGCCTTTGCGACCCAAGGAGTCGGAAATGGGCGCGAGACTCTAAACGCACGCAACAGATGTTGGTACCAAGGTAAGGACACAATTCAGACGTAGATGATTCAGAAGCAAGAATGCAACAAGTACAGTAGGCCATAACTTAGCGTGCTGCCACCAATCAAGCAGTTCAGGACCAGTTGGAGGCACTCTTCGCCAAGATCACCGCGCTGACAGAGTGACTCAAGGGCGAGTCATGATGTTTGTGTTGGGGGCCTGTTGGGAATGGAATCCCCCCATAGCATGTTTTGGGGCTCAAAGCACAGGTTTTGGTAAAATATGTTGTAATATTCAATGAATTGCAGGCGCGGAGCGCGAAATGTATATTGAGTCATAGGGTTGTCTGCCCTAAGTTTTGTAATGTAATGTAATGTCATGTTGGCCTACCCATGGTTCGTAGACCATGGGATTGTATAAATAGAGCAAGGCTCTAAGTTGTAAAGATAGATAATTGGAGAGAAAGAGAGATGGATTAATGTAATGATCTAGTAGTGGATAGAGAAGAAGTCCAAGTGTATTGGGTTGTAGTAGTAGGAAGAGGCTTTGCAACTGAGTGCGCAAAGGCCTCTTAGAGTCCACAGCTGAGTGCGTGGAACCCTACAGTAGAGTTCGTAGGGTGAAGTTGAGTCTGTAACCCAAGAAGAAGAGTAATAAAGAGAAGTTTGATTCTAAATACTGTGTATCTTATTTTGCATGATTTTCTATGCATTTATGCTGTGTTGTTTATCACGTGCACTTATATGAATATTGAACACTGTTAAGTGTAATTGGGCTCATACAGATAAGTTAAGTAATCAGATAATATCAGGTTAAGAACTTGGGTAATAATATAGATCACACCTCGAACAGAGTTGCGCGAAGGTAGCATTGCAGGCTGTGAGGTACTGATAGGTGCGTGTAGAGACATGCGCACAAGGGAAAACCACGAACCAATGAAAAACCATCAAACATCTCTAGGGTGCAGAAACCTGGTTCTAGCTCCGCGGATTGTTGCTGAAAGGGCTAGTAGTACTCGGATTTGTTTGGCTAAATCACCTTTAAACCTGGGTCACGCCCATACAAGCCCACTTGAATGTTAAATGTAGGGAAGTTGAAATGAAGTGCTAATAAGTGGTATGAAAGCTGTGAAAAGTGTGGAGAAGGTGAAAATCACTAATGGCCCCACCCAACACTTCAATAAGGTCATATTTGACTTAGATAGCTTTCTCATGGTAATGGGAAGACAAAGGTTTAGAATCACCAAGCTATGAAGACGTGTGTAAAATAAAACAAAGGAAATTATCACCTCTAGAGGACCATGGATCAATAATCAACTTAGCAGCAACATGCATGCCTCTCCAACAACCATCAGGTAGGTACAGGTATGCAATATTCTTGACCTCTTCTCTTGAGCATATTATAGTTAGAAATTTTTTGTCAATGCATGAGAGATGAGGTTTTATAATCTAAGGATGGGTCAGCAGAGTCAACGAACTTCAATGGCCATGTCACTCTATGGCCACACTTTCCACTCATTCCAATACTTATTTACCCTCCAATAGAGAAAGGACACAAAAATTTAAAAAAAAGCAGCTATAGGATTTCCTGTAGTAGTACTATAGGAAACCTTGTAGCAGCCTATTTTGAAGTAATAGCAAGCTCCAAGCCTAACCTTCAACACCTTGATTGAAAGTGGAGAAGCATAACTACAGACACAATGAAATTCCTCTAGAGCTTAGCAGCAATAGAGGAAGCGAGCACCTTCACATGAATAAGATGACAACCCATCAGAAAAATAATATCAACAAAAAAAAGAGGCAGTCAAGAAGATGTACATGAGTCATGAGCAACACAACAACATCAACTTAGCAGCAGCATGCATACCTCTCCAACAACCATCATTTAGGTACAAGTATGCAATATTATTAACCTCTTCCCTTGAGCGTATTATAGTTAGAAATTTGTTGTCAAATTATGAGAGATGAGGTTCGGTGAGCTCCAGTATTGTAGCAATAATGCTGCAACTCCTAGGGCTTCCTTCTTTACTTTCGTAACAAACTTGGAAGCGATGGTGCTGTATGCACAAGTACTAGCTCTTACTACAAGCTATCGTTTGATCAGCTGGCGCAAGTTCGCTAGGAGCTTAAGACAACTTCTATGATTTCTCAGAAGAAGCTTTTACTATGATGGAAGAAAGCTAAGTATACAAGAGCTATTCTACTTGCAGAAAGAGAAGGAAAACTGAAATGAAGCACAAACCCTAGCAAACCCTAGCAAACCCTAGCAACCCTAATTTTGCAAGAAAAGAGATGGAAACTACTGAAATGGGTGCCATTAGCTACTGAAAAGGTAAATTGCATTTATTCAAGTTACTTCTAAAGAGAAATTAGAATAAATCATATTTTTGTACTTTTGGGTATTTTTATGTGGAATTATTATGCTTATGGTTTGACTGGTTGTGACTGTGCAGAGGTTTGGTGGCAAAGGAGGATGGAGTTGGCTTTTTATAAAGATGAAGAAGGTGTGGAGAGGTCCTAAGAAGTCCCTCGTACCCTTATGGAGACTTCCATTGTGATCAGACTTTGAACAATCTTTCGCATGAACATCTACAGGAAGTTGTAGGGGATCTACAGGAGGTTCTACATGAGGATCTACGGGAGGAGGCTGAAAGTGGTTTTTGGAGGTTTGAAGGTGGAAAAATGGTGGGAAAGTGGAATTGAAGGCTGGATGAAGGTGTTGAAGAGTCTAGGACTTTGTCAATGAAGATCAAGAACAAAAGAGATGGTTGGATTTGTTCAAAGTGGAAGAAAGCAACTTTGTACAAAAACACAAAAATTAGGGAAGATTGGTGAAATGAGGCGAATGGGTGGGGAAATCTTGAGGGATGAACTGGTACAGGCTATGCTATGGAGGAATGATAAGCTGGAGTGCTCTACAAGTGAGCCGCACACTTACTTCCCAAAATTGACCAAAGAAAGAACCGAAAAAGTAGAGTTTGTCTATTTTGACCTAAAATTTGACCTAAAAACAGAAACTTGCTGAAGAGAAATTCATGAAAAGGAAATTATGTGAGAAATCCTTGGCAAATGAACAAGAAAGGATCTAAGCATGTGAATCCAAACTAATATCTACTTTTCCAACTCAAAACATCACACTAGAAATTGCATAAAGGGCAAAAACTGTGTTTTTGGTGGCAACAGTAGTGCCTTGACCTCAAATCATGGTCCCAAGCAGGGAGAAAGGAGATCAAGACCTGCTGGTAGCCTTTTGGATCTTTCTCTATTACTATAGAAAACTACTTAAGCGACTTGAAGCAAGAACAACTATTTTAACCATCAAAAGAAACCTATTTTACCAAACCAAGATTTAACCTACACAACAGAAATTATCCTATGAATGTAAACAAAAACATATAAATACACAAAGGAGGTGTTGGGCAGCTTGGGTTGGGCCCTAACCCAAGAGCTTTAGCCCTCTAGAAAATATCAATGCTGGTTCAAAACTGGATTCATCTTCATTGATAAAAAAATAGCAGTTACATCACAAAATTGTCTTCAAAAAGAGCTCAAAAATGAGCTGAGTACAAGGCTGCACAAAAGTGCGAAAATATACTATAAAATGGCTAACCTACTGAGGCTTGAAGCCTTCTTATTTATACAAGTGGGGAATCCCAATAGTCCTCCTAAACTTAAGGAACTCGACTGCTTGAAACTGGAGATAACAGTAGCCCTACTTGACATGCTTAGTTGCCCCTTGGAATCATCGATGTGGGCCTTTGTACTCTGAGCTGCTGATGGAGAACTAGAGGAAGGGGTCATTAATGAAGGAGACACCCCTCCTATAAGTCCTAGCCCTATTTCCTTGAGTTTTGCTTCCATTCTACTCATAAATTCCTGGTCCTTGTCCAAAAATCTGCAGTAAACACTCATTAGACTATGTGGAAAAGTGACTATCCCCATTCACTCTATTGACATAAATATATTCAAAAACATGCAAAAAAACTATTGAGAATGGTGGATTAAATGAAATTAATAGGCAGAATGAGCCCATATAGTTACCCATTTCTGGGGCTCATCATCACCCCCCTGCTAAATGGGTTGCTCATCCTCTGAGCAACTAATCTAGTTCTTCATCTTTAATAGCTTTAACAGCTTCCCTGACATCCCAAGCCTCTGATGTTATATCCTCTTCTCTGTTTTTGAGGCTGTTTTCTTTTCTGCCTTAGGCTCAATAGGGGTTTTTTCAAGTTTCTCCTCTTCTTTCTACTTCTCCTCTGTTTCTCCTTCTGTTTGAATATTTTGTGCCTCCTCATGAATTTCCTTCTCAATTGTCTCTTTCAGCTCCTCCTCCTCACTGCTAGATGGGATAATGTCCTTAGTCAAAGTTTTGATGTCATCTCCTCTAGAAATATTCCTGAAATTTCCCAAGCTATGGGGATGGTGTATGTGTGTAGGGCATCTTCCACCAATAATTTAATAAAGCCATGAAGGGCCAGCTGGTCTGGAACCCCTGTATTCAACTTGGTGCTAAATTCTATCAAAGACTGGAGTAGGAAATATGGGAGACTAAGTTTCCTAGCTGCAGGTACACCCATCCCATATCTCAATTCATGCAATAACCTGAAGTGATAACCATAAACTATATTGAATCTTCCTTCACAAGTGATGTATTTCATGATCTGGTAGCTGACTTCACTCCATGGAGGAGGTAATCTTTTCCTTCTGACCCCATTCTTATCCTCTACAAGATGTTCATCGAGCTGAAAGAATGTCTTTTTAGCAACTTGTCCCAATGGTTTTTCCTCTTTGCTCCAATGGAGCCCAAGTGGAAACCTGTGATTCTACTGATAAAATCTGGTGTAAGCTCTAGGGTCAGACCCCTGAAACTAACTGTAGCATGTGTTTTTGAGTGGGATCTTAAGGACATCAAAAATTCTTCAGTCACCTCCTCATCATGTCCATGAATTCTCTCAAAGAAAGACATCCAGGTTGCCCTGGTGAAGAGGGCCACCTCCTCGAGGTGCTCATGCAATTTTTTGGAGTTCAAAGGCTCCTTTCTCATAAAACCTCCAGGCATGGTGCTTAGTGGTTTCTAAAGGTGCTTAGGTGAGGAAAAAAACAATTTCCAAAACCAGAAACAGAGGGACAACTAAGTTTTCTTTTCTTCTGAAACTGTAGGAGGAATTTCCCATGTGCTTCTTCTTTACAACATCAATTTGCAATTCTTCCCTCTTCAAACCATTCTTAACCTAAATTTGCTTCTCATTTTTTTGAAAAAATAATCAAGACTTTGACAAAACAAAGAATATATAATGCAGTGTTTTTTTTTCAGAGAGTACACAGACTTGCAAATTTGTCTTTTTCACAGGCTTGGTTTCTATAGTTGCATCCCTTTTTCAGAAGAATGTGAGGAAGAAAAAAAACAGATTTTGAATGCAAAGAAGGAAATGGAGAGACTATGTAGAATTCAAAAAAGTACAGGCAGACTTTTAAGCTTCACTTTCCTTTCTTTTTTCAACCAAATACTGTATTTGTAATCCACCACCTTATATAAATATAACATATGCAGAGGGGTTTCCCAAGCCTACCTACAAAAATTTAGGCTTTTTCTGCTGTAGAGTTGCTCTCTGGGATTCTTGTAGAAAGCCTCCTATAGACGGTGTTCCTACTCCTATAGAACGTAGTAGTGCTCCTGTAGATCCTGATAGGCAGGATGGTTTTGAAAAACTGGTAGAAAACGACTGGTTCAATGTTCTGAAGGTGGTAGGTGAGTACTACAGTTGAGAACTTCATAAAGGAAAATGAAACAAAGGGTGGTTGAGGCATAATCCGTAGTGAGGAGGTGAGGTGGCCAGATGGGTGCATTATCCCCATTTGGACCATTGGTCCTATGCTAGTGTAATTATGGTTCTTCATGTCACCTAACCTCCATCACCTCCCTTATCCCGTTATATGCCACCACCACTACTAGTTATGAGCTTTTTCCTTCCCGGGTTGACGAGCCACATGTGTTGATTGCTATCTGATCTGCGATTTTAATTGGACGAGGCTCATTTGAACTCCACGAGGGTGTGTGAACTGAACTAGGGTGGCTAGTTAGCTGACCACTGATTCTGTTTAATCATGACCATTCCCATAGAACATGTAGTTTGTAAATAATATTCATGCAATTGAGGAATAGGTTTAGCCACTTACCTATTAATCGCTACTGTGTTCTGCATGCTTCGAACCTAGGCACTTTATTTCCTCATTGTTGTTGCTATTGGTGATTTGCATGCTCGACCTTTGGCTTATGCTGGTGATTTCTTGATCAAGCTCTGCTCCTTGCATGCTTCATACATCTTGCTGCGCTGACCTTGTCTCTAGAGTTTGTTTTCAAAGAGATCAATTGCTACAGGAATCCTTTAGGATTTCCTATAGCTACTTCTCCTTCTGAAATTCAGGTTGATGCTTGAGTAGGGGCTGAAAAGACTACTAAGGAAGGTCTTAAATGAAAAGAAATAGCATTTGGAAGGTATCAGGTAGGAATAAGCAAGGAACGCTACTACTTTATTTGTCATTATTTTTTGTGTTTACAGAATGAAAGAAATAGAATTTTTGTATTTGTCTGTGCAGGGAAAGAAAAACAAGTGGAAATGTGGGTGTGTAGAGATGGAATGGAGAGTTAGGAAGATGGATGGTGGTAGGGAGGTTCACAGGCCTTCTAGACAAATTTCCAACCCTCGGGTTCTTCTCTGAACTTGATTTTGCCCTCTCTGTGATTTCTACAGGAGCCTTTTGTAGAATACACAGAGTTTCTTGTAGGATGTGAAATTTTTAGCACAAATGAGACCAATGCTTGGGAAAGGATAACGATGATGGAGGGATTGACTATGAAGGGTGTATGTAGCCTGGCCATGTCTTTTTCTCTTGTGTGACCCTCTTGCAACCTGCAATTCATTCAAAAGAAGTTAGGTTTTTTTTTCTTTTTTCTTTTTTTATCTTTTTTTTGAGACAGTTGGGGCACCTCCAGGAGGTTTTCACCCTCACTGCCTACCTTGGGTGCCTCCAAGAGGTTTTCTCCTAGGACTATTTTATTCCTTTTCTTTTTTTTCTCTATTTTTTTCTGTCTTTTCTCTGTTTTTTTTTTTGGTCAAGGTGTGGGTGGAGTGGAGACAAGGACCTGCTCCACTACCAACACTGTTTTTCCTAGATTCTCAATGAAATCTTGCTTGGAAAGGGGCTTCTTGTAGATCTTCAATCTATGCCCATTGACGAGCATGGGGATGGCTTCTTCATTTATGGTCCGGATAAGGACTGAACCATTGTCATTGCATTTTTCTACTGTATATGGTCCCAACCATCTTGTCCTCAATTTGCCCTTGAAATCTTTATATCTTGAATCATACAATAGTGCCCAATCTCCTTGCTAGAATTGTTTTTCTTTGAGGTGTCTGTCATGCCATATTTTTCTTTGAAGTTGTACTACCTTTGAGTGGAGTAGGGCCTACATTCTTTGTTCATCCAATCCATTTAGCTGAAGCAATCTGTCTTTTTGTGCACGGCTGAGATCTAGGTCCAGTTGCACTGCCATCCTTAATGTGTTATATTCAAATTCTATTGACAACAGAGCCTTTTTCCCATAGACCAGCTCATAGGGTGTAAACCCTGCGGTGGTTTTTGAGGTGGTGTTATAGGCCCAGGTGGCCTCAACCAATCGATCTGTACAATCTCTTCTGCTGCCACTCACTACCTTAGTCAAAATCCCTTCCCAAGCTTTGTTAGTGACTTCCACCTGCCCATTTGCTTGCAGATGATAGAGGGTGGAATTTCTATGCTTAATCTTGTGGTGTGTGTGTCGGTCTTCAACCAAATTGGAGGTGAACTAACTCCCTTGATTAGTGACTAACTCTCTTGGATAACCAAACTTGTAGAAGACATTTTCCCTCAAAAACTCAGCTACTTTTTCTTCTCTTGTTGCCTTCATAACCTCTTTTTCTACCCATTTTTTTAGGTAATCAGTACACACAATGATGTAATATTTCTATTTTGAAGGAGGGTTGATAAGACCCACAAAGTCCATGCCCCACTTCTCAAATGGCTCGAAAGTCACTTAAGGTTGCAAGGGTATCTCATCCCTTAGAGTAGGTTTTCCCATCCTTTGGCATCAGTCACATTGGCTAATATATCTCTTGACATCTTGATGAAGAGTGGGCCAATAGTAACCTCCTTACAAAATTTTGAAGGCAGTCCTCTTTGCTACAAAGTGGCCTCCACAGGGCCCATTGTGACAGGTTAGGAGGATGTCAAAAACTTCCACTTCCCTAGCACATTGCCTCAAAATCTGATCTGGGCCAATTTTTAAAAATATTGCCCCCAATCCAAGTGAATGGGCCACTTTTCCTCACGATCTTGCTCTTCTCTTTTGAGGACAAGTGTGGCAGAAACTGTGCTGAAACCAAATAATTTGCTATATTAGCAAACCATGGAGAGAGTACTGAAATATCAAATAGGTGTTCATCTAGCATTTGATCATCCACCATTCCTTCTTCACCTGTAGGCATATCTAGTCTAGACAGAAAATCAGCAACAACATTTTCCTTACATGTCTTATCAACAATTGTCAAATCAAATTGCTGCAATAAAAGTAACCATCTAATGATACAAGCATTACATCTAGTTTATTCATCAAATACCTAATTGCAGCATGATCAGTGTGTACGAATGTTTGATAGCTGGTGACGTGAGGTCTAAACTTGTTCAGGGAATGGACTACAGCTAGGAGCTCCTTTTTGGTCACAGTGTAGTTTATTTCTGCCCTGGATAGGTTTTTACTAACAAAGTATATGGCATAAGGTAGCTTCTCTTCAACTTGCCATAAGGCTTTTCCTATCACTTTGTTTGAGGCATCTGTGTGAATGTGGAAAGGTAGGGCCCAGTTTGGACCTCTCAAGATTGGGGTAGTTACCAGCTTACTTTTCAAGGCATCTAGAGCCTCTTGACAGCTGTCAGTCCATATGAAATCAACATCTTTTCCCAAAAGACGAAACAATGGAGAGGCTAGCTTACTAAAATCCTTAATGAATCTTCTATAATACCCTGCTAAGCCTAGAAAACTTTGAACATCTCTTACCTTTTGAGGAGGTGGGACCCTTTGGATGGTAGCAATCTTATTGGAATCCACTTGTAATCCTTGCTGAGAAATTGTATGACCTAGCATGGTCCCTTCAGTCATCAGGAATTTTCACTTTTCAAGACTGAGGGAAAGGTTCATTTCAATACAATTGGCTAAAACTTTCCCCAAGTTAGTCAAAGCTTCCTGCAAGTTAGAACCATAAGGGGTAAAGTCATCCATATAGATTTCCACTGAATCATGAACTTATTCAACAAATATGCTCAATACTGCTCTCTGGAAAGTGGCATGAGCATTGCACAACCCAAAAGGAAGGACTTAGTAGGAAAAGGTACCCCATGGACAAGTGGAAATGGTCTTATTTTGGTCTTCCGGGCTGATTTGGATTTGGTTGTACCCACTAAACCCATCTAGAAAGGAGAAGAACTTCTTCCCTACTAGGCCATATAACACTTGATCTATGAAAGGTAAAGGGAAATGGTCCTTCTTGGTGGCTTTGTTTAATTCCCGATAATATACACAGATTCTCCACTTCCTGTTTTTCTTTAGCACTAGCACCAAAGGAGAAACCCATTTGTTGTTAGAGATGGGGTAGATGAATCCTGCATCCAGCAACTTTTGTAGTTCTTCTTTGACAATGTCCTTGAGGGATGGCTTCATCCTCCTTTGGGGCTGCCTAACTAGTTTACAACATTCTTTAATATAAATTTGATTAGTACAGACTGAAGGGTGGACTCCCTTCATCTCCTTATAGCTCCAAGCAAAAGCATCCAAGTGATTGTTCAACAAGCTACATAGTTCTTTCTGTTGAAAATAATACTGAGAGGGGGGGGTGAATCAGTATTATCAAGTCAGTAAAACTTTTTCATTTTTCATACTCAGATTCATATACGCGACTTCGGTTAAGGATATCCGCATATATACGCGACTGTGTTAAATGCAACCAGCGTACATGCAGTAATCTTATGATTCAGTTAACTTATCTTCAGTAAATGCATCAGAACATTATTAACCATATTAACAGTAATCAGGTGCCATAAACAGAACAAATCATCACACATAAAGAGCACACATGAACACCATGATATAAGGTGGAAACCCAATGTGGGTGAAAACCACCTGCTGCAATTTGTTTCTATCTTCCATTAATAAGAAACTTCTTTTACAATGTACTGGTGCCATCCTTTACCAATAACGCAGGCTCTACCTGCAGAAGGCTACAACTTCTTAAGCTCTGGTACTAGCCCGTTCCATTTACTAGTACGTAGGCGCTGGCCTACTGAAGGCTCCAACCTTCACTCGTTTTCCAGTTGCTCCTGGAAGGGAGCTACAACCCCCTTGGCTCTTGTATTGGCCAATATGTTTACCAGTACGTAGGTGCCGGCCTACAATCATCCAGGGACCACGTTTCATCAATTTTCAGACTGGAACCATAAAACAATCACCATTGCAATACAATCAATCTCTGAATCACCCAATACTGAAACCCTGTCATAGAATACAACTAGAGCCCATAACTCTGCAACGACCACTAGAATCAACAGCAACCTGAAACACCAAATCTCATAATGTATACGCTACTTGGACGAACCCAACCTGCGTGTATACGCACTTTTACCAAGGACAACCCGCGTACAGATCTGCAAATTCAACCTCATAACTTTGCAGCTACTTCAGACATCAGAACATACCCAAATCATACCATTCATAAACATGCGTCAATAGATCTAGTCTATCCATACTCAACCCATATAGGATAATCATTCCAAGCCTTGTGACCCCAATCCATCATTCATCATCCTTCACATGAGTGCCTCCTTGGTTTAGATCAAGCAAGACAACACCAACCCATAACCAGCATCTAGATCTCACACTTTATCAGATCTTCATCACTTGCTCACACAATCACACAACCTTGGCCTAATGATCTTCTCCTTATATAGCCTTAGGCCTTGCTCAATACCATGGTCCAAAACCATAACAAACCAATACCATCAACTTCGAAACTAGGGATCAACACGTTCGTCGAGACACCATGGTCCAAAACCATAGGCACAACTTCCAAGGACTAACTGCCACGGACCAAAGGTACTTTTCACATGTACGCGCTTTTAATGAATCCAACCTGTGTGTACACGCGGATTCTCCTTGATGAACCTGCGTATATCTCTTTCTTGTCCTGCTGTACTGAGATCTGTCCTCTGATTAACTTGCCATCACCTGTACCAACCTCTGAGCACCTGTACAAACCTCTGAGTGAGTTGCCATCAAGGACAACACTTGAAACATAATGCCAACAATCTCCCCCTTTGGACTTGATGGCAACCACCACACCAAGTCACTCTCCCCCTTTGACATCAAGGGCAAAGGGCGGACCAAGATATTCGCTTCCTTGGTATACCTTCTGCTATCCATACTCCCCCTGAGTATCTGCTGAAGTCTCTGAATGAGCTCCCCCTTTGTATATGCCAAGATGTATCAATCCATCCATGCCCCCCCTGAGCAAAAGAAAGATTTAGGACCAGCACTTCATCCA